>OU744326.1:2335124-2337624 GCA_916610235.2 Lasioglossum morio
TTTTGAACCAATCAACTTTTTCGACTGCTCTTTACTCTAAAACCTAATCCAAGAAACGCCGCGTCTAATGGTCCAAACCGCACATTTGTACGTTTAGCCGTTCTCAAGTGATGCCGTTACAAACATACAGACAGACACGATTTTATTATATACTAGCTGCTCGCGGCGTGCCTCCGGCACGCCCTCGTAGCTAGGCCCTCCGGGCGGGTTGCCCTTGCGGGCGGCGCACAGTGCGCGTACCAATGATGTCACAACTTCTGAACGACTGGACTTTCGCATGGACAGAATTTCATATCAACCAAATGATTTATTTTCTTGTATTAACTTTGAAATCACCTTAAATTTCGAAGTGTTTTATTTACATTTCGATTTTGATTGCGAGATCGATGTTAATGTACATAATGTAAACAAAGAAATGCTTTATTTCAATTGGTTTTCTGTGATATCAACATTTCTCATTGCAATGCATTATTTTTTAAAAGCATGTACGTGCTGAAGGTGTTTGTAATAATCTATTTCGTCCAATTCCATTTCGCGTTGCTCTGTAGTTCTACCTCTCTCTCTCTCTTTCTCTCTCTCTATCCCTCCCTCACTCTGTCTCAGGAAGGTTTTAGAGCAAATCCCATTCGAAAAAGTCCATTCGTTGATAAGTTACTGTCGGTGTCAGTGACAGTGACAGTGTCAATGTGAATGTATTTGTGAAAGTCAATGTGAATGTGAATGTGAATGTGAATGTGAATGTCAATTTCAATGTGTATGTCAATGTGAATGTGAATGTCAATGTCAATGTCAATGTCAATGTCAAAGTCAATGTCAATGTCAATGTCAATGTCAATGTCAAAGTCAATGTCAATGTCAATGTCAATGTCAATGTCAATGTCAATGTCAATGTCAATGTCAATGTCAATGTCAATGTCAATGTCAATGTGAATGTCAATGTCAATGTGAATGTCAATGTCAATGTGAATGTCAATGTGAATGTGAATGTGAATGTGAATGTCAATGTGAATGTGAATGTGAATGTGAATGTGAATGTGAATGTGAATGTCAATGTGAATGTGAATGTGAATGTGAATGTCAATGTCAATGTGAATGTCAATGTGAATGTCAATGTGAATGTCAATGTCAATGTGAATGTCAATGTGAATGTCAATGTGAATGTCAATGTCAATGTCAATGTCAATGTCAATGTCAATGTCAATGTCAATGTCAATGTCAATGTCAATGTCAATGTCAATGTCAATGTCAATGTCAATGTCAATGTCAATGTCAATGCCAATGTCAATGCCAATGTCAATATCAATGTGAATGTGAATGTGAATGTCCATGTGAATGTCAATGTCAATGTGAATGTGAATGTGAATGTCAATGTCAATGTCAATGTCAATGTCAATGTGAATGTCAATGTGAATGTCAATGTGAATTTCAATGTGATTGTAAATGTGAATGTCAATGTGAATGTCAATGTCAATGTCAATGTCAATGTCAATGTCAATGTCAATGTCAATGTCAATGTCAATGTCAATGTCAATGTCAATGTCAATGTCAATGTCAATGTCAATGTCAATGTGAATGTCATTGTGAATGTGAATGTGAATGTGAATGTGAATGTGAATGTGAATGTCAATGTGAATGTCAATGTCAATGTCAATGTCAATGTCAATGTCAATGTCAATGTGAATGTGAATGTGAATGTGAATGTGAATGTGAATGTGAATGTGAATGTGAATGTGAATGTCAATGTGAATGTGAATGTGAATGTGAATGTGAATGTCAATGTGAATGTGAATGTCAATGTCAATGTGAATGTGAATGTGAATGTCAATGTGAATGTCAATGTGAATGTGAATGTGAATGTGAATGTCAATGTGAATGTGAATGTCAATGTGAATGTGAATGTGAATGTCAATGTCAATGTGAATGTGAATGTCAATGTCAATGTCAATGTGAATGTCAATGTGAATGTCAATGTGAATGTCAATGTCAATGTGAATGTCAATGTCAATGTGAATGTCAATGTGAATGTCAATGTCAATGTGAATGTGAATGACAATGTCAATGTGAATGTGAATGTCAATGTCAATGTCAATGTCAATGTCAATGTCAATGTCAATGTCAATGTCAATGTCAATGTCAATGTGAGTGTCAATGTGAATGTGAATGTGAATGTGAATGTGAATGTGAATGACAATGTCAATGTCAATGTGAATGTGAATGTGAATGTCAATGTCAATGTGAATGTCAATGTCAATGTGAATGTGAATGTGAATGTCAATGTGAATGTCAATGTGAATGTGAATGTGAATGTGAATGTGAATGTCAATGTCAATGTCAATGTCAATGTCAATGTCAATGTCAATGTCAATGACAATGTCAATGTCAATGTCAATGTCAATGTGAATGTGAATGTGAATGTGAATGTCAATGTGAATGTGAATGTGAATGTGAATGTGAATGTGAATGTCAATGTGAATGTCAATGTGAATGTGAATGTAAATGT
>OU744326.1:2342624-2345124 GCA_916610235.2 Lasioglossum morio
AATGTGAATGTCAATGTGAATGTCAATGTCAATGTGAATGTCAATGTCAATGTCAATGTCAATGTCAATGTCAATGTCAATGTCAATGTCAATGTCAATGTCAATGTCAATGTCAATGTCAATGTCAATGCCAATGTCAATGCCAATGTCAATATCAATGTGAATGTGAATGTGAATGTCCATGTGAATGTCAATGTCAATGTGAATGTGAATGTCAATGTGAATGTGAATGTCAATGTCAATGTCAATGTCAATGTCAATGTCAATGTGAATGTGAATGTGAATGTGAATGTCAATGTCAATCTCAATCTCAATGTCAATGTCAATGTCAATGTGAATGTCAAGGTGAATGTCAATGTCAATGTCAATGTGAATGTGAATGTGAATGTGAATGTGAATGTCAATGTCAATCTCAATGTCAATGTCAATGTCAATGTCAATGTCAATGTCAATGTCAATGTGAATGTCAATGTGAATGTCAATGTCAATGTGAATGACAATGTGAATGTGAATGTCAATGTCAATGTCAATGTGAATGTCAATGTGAAATTCAATGTCAATGTGAATGACAATGTGAATGTGAATGTCAATGTCAATGTCAATGTCAATGTCAATGTCAATGTCAATGTCAATGTCAATGTCAATGTCAATGTCAATGTCAATGTCAATGTCAATGTCAACGTCAATGTCAATTGGAATGTGAATGTGAATTCTATCTCTCTCTCTCTCTCTCTGTCTGACTCACTCTCTCTCTCTTTTGCTCTCTCTCTCTCTCTCTCTCTCTGACTCTCTCTCTCTTTCTCTCTCTCTGGGAGTTTTCACAGAAAACCGCATTCGAAAAAGTCCATTCAATCAAAAGTTATAAGTAGAAACGTGCCCCCTCCCCCCCTCTCCCCCCTCTCTCTCTGACTCTCTCTCTCTTTCTCTCTCTCGCAGGAAGGTTTTAGAGAAAACCGCATTCGAAAAAGTCCATTCAATCAAAAGTTATAAGCAGAAATGTGTCCTCTCTCCCCCCCCTCACTCTCTCCCTCTCTCCCCCCTCTCTCTTTGACTCTCTCTCTCTCTCTCTTTCTCTCTCTCAGGAAGGTTTCAGAGAAAACCGCATTCGAAAAAGTCCATTCAATCAAAAGTTATAAGTAGAAACGTGCCCCCTCTCCCCCCTCTATCTCCCTCTCCCCCCCCCTCTCTCTGACGCTCTCTCTCTTTCTCTCTCTCGCAGGAAGGTTTTGGAGAAAACCGCATTCGAAAAAGTCCATTCAATCAAAAGTTATAAGCAGAAATGTGCCCCCTCTCCCCCCTCTCTCTCCCTCTCTCCCCCCTCTCTCTCTGACTCTCTCTCTCTCTCGCTCTCTCTTTCTCTCTCTCTCAGGAAGTTTTCAGAGAAAACCGCATTCGAAAAAGTCCATTCAATCAAAAGTTATAAGTAGAAACGTGCCCCCTCTCCCCCCTCTCTCTCCCTCTCACCGCCCCCCTCTCTCCCCCCCTCTCTCTGACCCTCTCTCTCTTTCTCTCTCTCGCAGAAATGTTTTAGAGAAAACCGCATTCGAAAAAGTCTATTCAATCAAAAGTTATAAGCAGAAACGTGCCCAAAAGTGGGCGAGAAAGTGGTGATGGTGTCACTTGTGACGTCACAACTTTTGAACCAATAGACTTTTTCGAATGATCTTTACTCTAAAACCTAATCCAAGAAACGCCGCGTCTAATGGTCCAAACCGCAGCTTTCTACGTTGAGCCGTTCTCTAGTGATGCCGTTACAAACATACAGACAGACACGATTTTATTATATATAGAGACTAGCTGCTCGTGGCGTGCCTTCGGCACGCCCTCGTAGCTAGGCCCTCCGGGCGGGCCCCCCCCCTTGTTGGTGGTGCACAATGCACGCACCAATGTCATCACAACTTTTGAACGACCTGACTTTTGCATGGACAGAATTTCATGTCAACCAAATGATTTATTTTCGTGTATTAACTTTGAAATCACAATAGGTCTCAAGATGTTTTACTTACATTTCTATTTCGATTGCGAGATCGATGTTAATGTACACAATCAAAACAAAGAAATGCTTTATTTCAATTGGTTTTCTGTGATATCAACATTTCTCATTGCAATGCATTATTTTTTAAAAGCATGTACGTGCTGAAGGTGTTTGTCATAATCTATTACGTCCAATTCCATTTCGCGTTGCTCTGTAGTTTACCTCTCTCTCTCTTTCTCTCTCTCTATCCCTCCCTCACTCTGTCTCTGAAACGTTTTAGAGCAAATCCCATTCGAAAAAGTCCATTCGTTGATAAGTTACTGTCGGTGTCAGTGACAGTGACAGTGTCAATGTGAATGTATTTGTGAAAGTCAATGTGAATGTCAATGTGAATGTGAATGTGAATGTCAATGTGAATGTCAATGTCAATGTCAATGTGAATGTCAATGTCAATGTGAATGTCAATGTGAATGTCAATGTGAATGTGAATGTCAATGTGAATGTCAATGTGAATGTCAATGTGAA
>OU744326.1:2350124-2541674 GCA_916610235.2 Lasioglossum morio
GAAGGTTTTAGAGAAAACCGCATTCGAAAAAGTCCATTCAATCAAAAGTTATAAGCAGAAATGTGTCCTCTCTCCCCCCCCTCACTCTCTCCCTCTCTCCCCCCCTCTCTCTTTGACTCTCTCTCTCTCTCTCTTTCTCTCTCTCAGGAAGGTTTCAGAGAAAACCGCATTCGAAAAAGTCCATTCAATCAAAAGTTATAAGTAGAAACCTGCCCCCTCTCCCCCCTCTATCTCCCTCTCCCCCCCCTCTCTCTGACGCTCTCTCTCTTTCTCTCTCTCGCAGGAAGGTTTTGGAGAAAACCGCATTCGAAAAAGTCCATTCAATCAAAAGTTATAAGCAGAAATGTGCCCCCTCTCCCCCCTCTCTCTCCCTCTCTCCCCCCTCTCTCTCCCTCTCTCCCCCCTCTCTCTCTGACTCTCTCTCTCTCGCTCTCTCTTTCTCTCTCTCTCAGGAAGTTTTCAGAGAAAACCGCATTCGAAAAAGTCCATTCAATCAAAAGTTATAAGTAGAAACGTGCCCAAAAGTGGGCGAAAAAGTGGTGATGTCACTTGTGACGTCACAACTTTTGAACCAATAGACTTTTACGAATGATCTTTACTCTAAAACCTAATCCAAGAAACACCGCGTCTAATGGTCCAAACCGCACATTTGTACGTTTAGCCGTTCTCAAGTGATGCCGTTACAAACATACAGACATACAGACAGACACGATTTTATTATATATAGAGATAGAGATAGAGATAGAGATAGAGATATAGATTGTTACTTAATATTTTATTTAATTTATCTATTGTATATTTTATTAGTTTTTCGTTACCAGGTGACCATTTATTTTATAATAAAAAATTGTTACTGTTTATGTAAAACAATTAAAATACAATATTACACATTATTTATACTATATTAGTCATTTTATTCAATTATTTCTCATTATAATAGCATCGGCCGAAATGACCGACGCGCGCCTACTAACGCAAGTGCTGGTGGCGCGCGTACTCCCGGGTTAAGAACAAAGTGCTCACTCAAAATTGAGCCTATTTAAGAAAAAAATGCCCACTCAAAATCTAGCCTATTTAAGAACAAAGGGACCACTCACAATCGAGCCTATTTAAGATCAAAGTACCCACTCAAAATCGAGCCTATTTAAGAACAAAGTGCACCCCTCACAATCGAGCCTATTTAAGAACAAAGTGTCCACACAAAATCGAACTTATTTAAGAACTATGGGCCCATTCAAAATCGAGCCTATTTAAGAAAAAAGGGTTCACTCAAAATTGTGCCCATATAAGCTCAAAGGGTCCATTTAAAATCTAGTCTATTTAAGAACAAAGGGCCCACTCAAAATAGTCCCTATTTGTAAATTCCCCATCAATCATTATTATTTATATATAATATTTCAACGAATAAAACTGTTTCCGTTTCAAGAAACGTTGACGAACTTGCTTGTTAAAATTCCACGTGATTGTCGCAGAGGTATTGAAACTCAAGTCGAACGAGTATAATATCAACACTTTAATGTAGCGATCGAACTGATACACACGTGATTTCGTTCTTATTTGTAATAAACAACTGTCACTTAACAATAAATATATAATATATATGTATAAGGTGGAAAGCAAATGAATCTTTCGTAATACCTTACGGTCAACGTTTTTTGTTTTTTTTTTTAATGCAAATTAGATTTACCGGTGTTCTCGATGCAACGGAATAATAACGGCTTGCGCTTTGATTTTCGTATTGCTTTACTTTGTACGTCAACGTCTTACATCGGCTTTTTATAATAATGTCTCTTTATTAATATATGTATATATATAATTAATCGTATCCTGAGTATAATTAATTAACCGTTAACTATGATTAACAATACTACCAATATAAAACTTTTGACGCTTTCGCACAAACCACTTCAGCATCTTGAATATATTATTTAAGTATATCCTATGTAATTTATTATCTCCGACAAAAAAATCTATATCCCTCGTTTAGTTTTTTTCCTTTAATTTACAGTTCACGTTTGATTTTCCGTAGATTTGTTCAACGATAGTCACATTTGATAACTCTGAGTTTAGAAGTAGTTCTGCGAAAGCTTAACAAAACTCATTTTCGTAGATTACAAACCAGGTAGCACAGACACGTCTAAAAGACGCTTTTAGATGTCTAATGGACATTCTTGGGACGTCTTTCCGACGTACTGTCTTGTAACAAGTCGTTCACAAGACGTCTTACTTTAGAAATTAAGCCAACGTTTTAGACGTCTAAAAAACGTTTCTCACACGACTGTAAGACGTCTTAGACGTACAATTTTGTAAGAAGACATCTTATTTCAGACGTTAAACCGACGTCCTGGGAAAAACATCTTCAAGACCTGTTTAAGACGTCCCAGGAATGTATTTTAGACGTCTAAAAACGTTTCTCAGACGACTTTAAGGCGTTTAGACGCACACTTTTGTAAGAAGACATCTTATTTCAGACGTTAAACCGACGTCCCGGAACAAACATCTTCAAGACGTCTTTAAGGACGTTCATACGTAAAATGGACGTTTTTCGGACGCCCTGTACTATCTCGAAATGAACGGAACAATCGGTAATACGTGCTTTGTACTTCGTATACATATACACAGTGCAGCAATAAATACATAAATACGTAGGGGATTAATTATAAATTACTGACAGACAATGTGGAAAAAGTATTGGACAGGTGGGAAAAATATCGAAGTTGAGAATATCAATTTTCACAGATTACCAAGACAATTTGCAACAGTTAGACTGACACATCAAGAATAGAGGAACGTTCGTAAGATTCGAGTTGACGAGAAAAACACCGGTAGAGAATAAATAGTTTTACAGAGTTGTAAATATTAAAGAGTTTCGACTGTTAACTTTCTTGTGGCTTTAAATCCGAATCGTATAATTAATTAATTTCTAATTCGGTTCTACAAAAAGTATCGTTTCCTTTGTATATATTCTATAGTCGATTTATACAACTCTTCTAAAACAAAATTAAGTGCGAAGGTATATATTAGAGTAATTATCTTTTAAATCTCTATACACTTTGAAAATTGTCTATTGACTTTATCTCTTTGTTTACTGACATTGTTTATCGTTCGTCAAAAAATAGCGTTGTAACTACGAATTTCTTTGAACGAACTAATGTAACAAAGTTTAAGTTCCTTAAAACTATACGAATCTGCCCAGATAACACAGAGACGTCTCAAAGACGTCTGTCGCAAGACATCCGGACATCTGGAAGACGTCTGAACAACTACCAACAGTCTTCAGTTAGAAAACTGTCTTAGAGACGTCTTTTAGACCTCGTTTAGATGTCGTACAAGCGTCTTTTAAGATTGCAGCACCGGTAAGACGCCTTTCAGACGTCTCATTTCCGGCATTAAAACGACGTCTCAAAATAGACGTCTTTAAGTTGTTTTAGAGACGTATTTTTGGAACGTAAGATAACGTTCAGAGGAAAAAAGACGTCTTATTTCAGGCATTAAAACGACATCTTCAAATAGACTTCTTTAAGATGTTATAGTGACTTATTTTTCGGACATAAGACACACTGTTCAGGACTATAAAAATGTCTTTAAGACGTCTTATTTCAGACATTAAACAACGTCTCCAATTAGACTCTTTATGATGTCTTTAAAGACGTATTTTTGGAGACGTAGGACGATCGAACTTAAAAAAGGCGTCTTTAAGACGTCTTACATCAGACATTAAATCGACGTCTCTAAAACGTCATAAAGACGTCTATTTGGAGTCGTAAGGCCTAAAAACGACTTGAAACAGACGTCTATGACACGTCTGGTGCTATCTGGGTGTAGAACACTACTGAAGTAGATCCGGAAAGATTTTGAGACTTAAGTATAGATACGGAAGATGTTTTAGGTTGTTCGTAAGATCAGAAATATCCTAGTAAGAACGGCCGAGGCTTCTACGATTAGATCGCAATCTAGTTAGAGTTCGAAGTACGAAAATCTTAGGCGATAAATAATAATGGAGATATAGATCAGCGTCGGATGTTTGTTAAAATATTTATTAAACGGTATTTCATAGAGAGCGGATATTTGTGCGAAACAACAATGTTCCACCCGAATCAAAATCGAGCAAATAGAAATTGATCTTGACTCTTAATGTGTTTAATAAGTTGAAAATAATTAAAGAACATTTTGAAATTCTTTTGATATTTTTTTGTTTCGTTTCAAATTACATCTACGCGTTTCTATTTTGTCCGCTGTCTACTTGTGTTACCGATCAATTTTTTTAAATCGGTAGTCCAATCGGCGTTGTCAGAAGTGAAGATTATAATTATTATTAATAATATATAATTATAAATATTAATAAATTAATTATAATTATTAATGAATCAATAATTTATGTCATAACAGTATCATTAATACTATATAATTATAATTATTAATAATAATATTATTAATATACAGTTATAAATATTAATAAATTAATTATAATTATTAATAAATTAATAATTTTTGTCAGAAGTGAAAATTATAATCATTAATAATAATATTATCAATAATATATAATTGTAATTATTAATCATAGTATCATTAATACTATATAATTATAATTATTAATAATAATATTATTAATATACAGTTATAAATATTAATAAATTAATTATAATTATTAATAAATTAATAATTTATGTTAGAAGTGAAAGTTATAATCATTAATAATAATATTATCAATAATATATAATTGTAATTATTAATCATAGTATCATTAATACTATATAATTATAATTATTAATAATAATATTATTAATATACAGTTATAAATATTAATAAATTAATTATAATTATTAATGAATTAATCATTTATGTCAGAAGTGAAAATTATAATCATTAATAATAATATTATTAATAATATATAATTGTCATTATTAATCGTAGTATCATTAATACTATATAATTATAATTATTAATATATAATTATAAATATTAATAAGTTAATTATAATTATGAATAAATTATGATTCATGTGAAAATCATAATTATTATTAATATTATATAATATCAATTATTAATAAATTATTAATTTATGTTATGATTACTAAATAAAACTCCTAACATTTTACATTTTAGTTGAACAAGAGTTGTTTGGTTAGATTTACAATGTAAGCAGCAGACAACAGTATTTTCTTCTTTACCTTCTTCCTTTCGGTATTCCAATAAGTCGGAATTAGTATAAATATTATATATTTTTTATGATCAAACAATATGTGGTAGAATTACATGTTACGGCTACGATTCAATTTTATTCGGTGCGATAGTTCGATCTGCTTACTCGTAATAACATTCTGGTGTCACGCAGCAGCATAAAGTCATTTATTAACGTCGACGTTAGACAAAACGAATTTAGGATTCGAAATTCATAATGAAACTTCTCCTTTATATGTATAATATTTAAAATCATATTATACAGGGTGGGGCATTTAAATGGGAACACCTAACCATCTCGGTTATTGTTGGTCGTACAAAAAATCTCCATAGAATAAAGTTGTACTGTTTCAAGGAATGAATTTGATGATGTTAAATTTTTTTACTCAAGGTCTTTTTATTTACAAGATTTCAAGGTCAACGATATTTTTTTAAATGGAATCATATATTTTTTTGTTTATATTCTTATAGAGAATGAAATGACAAATTCATAAACCTATCATAAGTTATGATTTTTTTTAATGAAATATTAGGGCATGTTTTTTATATGATTTTGGAATTAAACTGTAATTAAACTGTATATATATTGAGATCAGATAAGCCGAATCATACATTATGATAAGTTGTTGAATTTGTCTTTTTATTCTGTATAAGAATATTAACAAAAAAATATACGATTCCATTTTAAAAATTTTCGATGACCTTGAAATCTTGTAAGAAAATGACCTTGAGAAAAAAGTTTTAACATTATCAAATTAGTCCCTTGAAACAATACAACTTTATTCTATGGAGATTTTTTGTACAACTAATAATAAACGAGATATTTGGGTGTTCCCATTTAATTGCGCCTCCCTGTATAATAATGCAAATTCTGGATTTAATACGAAAATTTCCATAACAATACTATATAATTGTATAATTACACACACTGATCGAATTACGAATATTACGTAGTAGTATTGACTGTTTAAAATGATCCGAGTAAAATTTCATTTCGTATCGAACACTGTGCTTGTTTGCTGCTTCTTAAAACAGGGACCACAGTGTATTAAGGTATAGAGCGATTCGCCTAGCGTTAGATTTAAAATTCAAACGGTATTTCTAAAACAGGATTCGCTAACTTCGCTTTCCCTTCGTTTCTACATTAATAATTAGAAGTTAAAGGCATTGTTTTATATATATTATATCGAGTAGTCAGAGAGAACTAAAATATATTTTGAAATCTTATATAGATTAACTTTAATGAGGTTTATCATTTTTTACAATCACTATATGGATTATATATATATAAATTAATATATATATTGTATATTTTATTATACATATATAATAATAATATTTATGTTATATTATTAAAATTATATATATAATAATTATAATATATATATATTATAATTTTTTTAAACTTATTATAATACATTATAATATATTATAATAATTTATAATAATAATAATTATATATAATAATAATATATTATTATTATAACAATATGTATATAATTATTATTATATATATTTTATTACAATTTTTTTAAATTTATTATAATACATTATAATAATTTATAATAATATTTATTATATATAATAATAATATATTATTACAATAAAAAAATATATATAATAATTATTATATATATATATATTTTATCATAATTTTTTTTTAATTTATTACGATACATTATAATATTTTATAATAATTTATAATAATAATATATTATTATAATAAAAATATATATATATAATAATTTATATATATATATATATATATATATATATATATATATATAACTACATAGTCTTTATCCTTAAACATTAATGAGCGTAAGGTGAACAGATACACACCTTAGGAGTCGATACAATAGATTTATGCGTAGATATACAAATATAAATATAATGTATATTTCTCTGTAAAAGCGGAGATGGTGATAGATACGACAATAATAAAAGAAAAAGAAACGAAGGCAATCGAACATTTAAAATCAATCTTTTGACATTTTAAACGTGTGTAAACTACTCTTACGCCGGTACACTATAAATATACTACAGTAACAATAATTTGTTGCATGTATTTTTTGCTGCTGCGCAAACATTTTATAGCACTCATACAATAAGACATAAAATTATAGTGCTACGTGAATGTATACACCCCAGATAGCACAGAGACGTCACAAAGACAGCTGTAAGACGTCTGGCGGAAGACGTCTGAAAGGCTCCCGAGACTAAGTCTTCTGAACGTCTTCTGTTACAAAACGGCACGTCTTCGGGACGTCTGTTAGACGTAGTTTAGGCGCCTTTTTAGATGATATCCTCGAAAAGACGTCTTATTTCACACGTTAAGATGTCTTAGAGTCGTCTTCAGACGTACTTCAGGCGACTTTTTAGTCGACATCCTCGAAAAGACGTCTTATTTCAGTCGTTAAGATGTCTGAGAGACGTTTTCAAGACGTAGTTTAGGTGTCTTTTTAGATGGCATCCTAAACAAGACGTTTTATTTCAGATGTTTAGAAGTTAAGATATCTTAGAGACGTCCTAAGACGTCTTGTAGACGTAGTTTAGGCGTCTTTTTACGCGACATCTCCGAAAAGACGAATTTTTGGACGATAATCCACGAAGACGTCTCATTTCAGACGTTCGGATGTCTTAGGGACGTCTTCAGATGTACTTCAGACGACGCTTTGTCGACATCCTCAAAAAGACGTCTTATTTCAGACGTTAAGACGGATTAAAGACGTCTTATTTCAGACGTTAAGACGGATTAAAGACGACTTTTTGGGACGTAAGACGTCTTAAAACCGTCTTTTTGGCATAAGACGTCTTAAAACCGTCTTTTTGGGATGTAAGACGTTGAGACCTAAAATCGACGTAAAATAGACGTCTGTGACAGGTCGGGTGCTATCTGGGACGCATTGAATGCATCGAAATAACCGATACTAATCAAATCACGGGTTGCCCAAAGGCGGAACAGTTTTCCTGTCGCCTATTCGTGTTTGCTCTTTTATTTTCTCACATCTTGCCCCGTTCCTATCTTATGTATTTTTAACGGCACACACATTCAGCGCAATCGTACACTTGCACAAGCGTTCGCAAAAATAAATCTCTAAAATAGTTGGTGCGTGTGAATTTTATTCTTTTGCGATTTTTTTTTCTTATAACTTTCGTTCTTGACGCGAAATCTTCTGTCGCCCTAGAAGCTTCTGAAAATGTCAATCAGTTCAGTCATTCGGATTCGCAGAGATTTCGAGATTTCCTTTTCATTTTCAATGAAGGATATCGTCTTCGCTTCGCTGGAACGAAGAAAAATTGAAAGAGGGAGTACGCACAGCGAACGCTAACGGATTTAGAACTTTAGAAACTTAAACGATTCTCACAAACATTGATTATAGGTTTGTTTATAAATCAGTGACTCTTTGTATTATATGGAAGAAAGAAAAAATTAATTGTACGTTGTTTTTGAGAATTGTGTAGAGTGCAAAATTAAGTGTGCTATGTACAATTAAATATTGTTCTGTTCGTGGAATGGGCTCGATACTTCATTTCACTTTTTGGATGTTATCCTGACTTTCTTCAAGTTCCAGTTCAAGTTCCGTTTGTATAGTTACAGTTCGAACGTTCTATTTGAAGTGCAAATGTTCAAATTTGATTTGAAACGAAACAATTCAATTTCAAGTCAAAATGGGACAGTCCAAGTTTAAGATTAAACGAAACAGTTCAAGTTCATGTTGAATTGAAACAGTTCAAGTTGAAGTTGATGTTGATACCTAACAGTTCAAGTACTAGTTGAACGACACAGTTCAAATTCAAGATGAAACAAAACAGTACATAGTTGAAGGTGAAATGGAACAGTTCAAGTTCAAGTTGAGATTACAAAGTACAAGCTGCAGCTCAAATTCCAATGCAAGTTAAAATGGATTAGTTCAAGTTCAAGTTTGTATTGAAATGGTACAATTCAAGTTCATGTTGAAATGGAACAGTTTAAGTTCAAGTTACAGTTGAAACCAAACACTTAAACTTCAAGTTGATATGGAACAGTTCACGAGCAAGTTCGTGTTGAAATGGAACAGTCCAAGTTCAAGTTTAGGTTGAAATAGAACAGTTCAAATTAAAGTTGAAACCAAACATTTAAAGTTCAAGTTGAAATGGAACATTTCACGAGCAAGTTCGTGTTGAAATGGAACAGTTGAAGTTAAAGTTGAACCGAAACATTTAAGGTTCAAGTTCAAGATGAAACGAAACGTTTAAGCTTCAAGTTGAAAGGTACTGTTTAAGTTCATGTTGAAATGGTACTGTTCAAGTTCATGTTGAAATAGAAAAGTTCAAGTTAAAGTTGAAACGAAACATTTAAGGTTCAAGTTCAAATGGAACAGTTCAAGTTAATGTTGGAACGAAACATTGAAGGTTCAAGTTGAAATGGAACAGTAGAACATCAAGATGTAACGAAACCTTTAAGGTTCAGTTCAAATGGAACAGTTCAAGTTCAAGTGGAACAGTTCAAGTTAATGTTGGAACAGTTCAAGTTAATGTTGGAACGAAACATTGAAGGTTCATGTTGAAATTGAATAGTTCAAGTTCAAGTTCCAACGAAATAATTAAGTTTCAAGTTGAAGTGGAACAGTTCAAGTTAAAGTTCAAGCGAAACATTGAAGGTTCAAGTTGAAATGGAACAGTAGACGATCAAGATGTAACGAAAACTTTAAGCTTCAAGTTCAAATGAAACAGTTGAAGTTAATGTTGGAACGAAACATTGAAGGTTCCCGTTGAAATGGAATAGTTCAAGTTCAAGTGGAACAGTTCAAGTTAAAGTTCCAACGAAACATTTAAGTTTCAAGTTGAAATGGAAAAGTTCAAGTTGACGTTGAAATGGAACAGTCGAAGTTCAAGTTGAAACAGTTCTAGACATACACATTTAACTGTAACACATTTAATTTTATGTTGACAAATATAATTTCACGAGAAACTTCTTTCATGATCATTTACATTAGTTTACATTCTTAAAAATTACGAACGTATTACGGATACAAAGTAAACGTAATGTCCACTTATTACAAGAATAAGTATTGTAACGATTTTACAGTAGAAATCCACATAAATGTTCACATGCAAGGGAGCAACGTAACTAAAATGATTTTATTCACTACTCGTAATTCTTTGAACGATTCAAATTTATATTAATTAGAAATCATTTCTCTGTCTTTCCAGTGACCTTTGCTATCCAAATGAGTACTGATTGTTCGAGATTATTATTTATTTCAATAGAGCAAGATGTCACGCGAAAGGAATATTTAATATTTAAAAGGATCGTCGAAGGATCCAGGATAGAGTGTTAAAGAGATATCTAAAACTTTCTGCCAGGATCACAAAGTAGATGCAAGTAGCCATTACGCTCAGCATTATATTCCCTATCTCGTAGACACGTGTAACAGATTGTTCTCGTTATCTAGGTGCAAATCTATTCGCTCTATATCAGATTTCTAGATACTTAAAAATAGAATTTTCATAGAGGATTATTTCCTAGTTTCATACTCGAGTCGCTCGAACTACAATTTTCGAAGAGAATGCTACATAGATTTTCACGAAGAAGCAAAGATCGCGTTTAATTAGCTTTTCGATTAAACATCCTGTCCAACGCCTAATTTCCGAATATTTAAATTAACAATAGTTAATATTTCTTGATCGTAGATTTTTATAATATATAATTAATATATGTTCTCGGCGCACAGATTTGATTCAAATTATTGGGAAAAAGCACCTTCGTATTTATTTTCTTTTTTCGTTATTTAAAATAAGGAGCTACTCTAACTTAGCAGAATCAATATGAGCTAGGAATATTTAAATATATATCGTGTAACTGTGATCAAACTCGAGAGACGTTGCGGTCACAATTTTCAAAATTAATAAGTAAGATTGCGGATCTTTACGCACTTTTAAATTTTTTTTTTTTTAAAAAAGGATAGAATTCAGTACGGTTTTAAATGAGGACATATGATCCTATTTTATTTATGACACTTTCTTGAAATTTCTCTAGGAAAATTGAGAATTGCATGAACATCCGACATTTAATAATGAAACACGTAGAACGTAGCACCTTCTAGTCTCTGTATCGGTTAGAGATAATGTATGTCTAGAAACGGAAAATCTAAAATAGTTAACTTACAATTAGTAGGTCTAAATCTCGTCTGTGGAATATTCATAACCAGTGGCGGATCTATTGGTAAGCGGACTAAGCGGTCACTGGGCCTGGGACACCATAGGGCCCCGAATTCGCAGCATTCATTTTGTTTTTACAACAAAAATTCAATTTAGGAGACTTTTCTTATAACTTAATTTTGTAAGTAGAATTCGAGGGCACAGAAATTTTTAAAACTTGGGGCCTTAGCTTGACTTGAGCCTACACTGGGCCCCTAATTCACAGCATTCATTTTGATTCTACAAAAAAATTCAATTTAGAATTTTTCATGTAACCTCCATTTTTAATGTGAGTTCGAGGGCCCCGAAATTTTTACAGCTTGGGGCCTCCACTTGACTTGAGCCGCCACTGGGCCCCGGGATACCATAGGGCCCCGATTTCGCAACATTAATGTTATTTTTACAAAAAAAATCAGATTATGAGAGATTTCTTGCAACTTCTATTTCTAATTTGAGTTTGAGGGCCCTGAAATTTTTACAGTTTGGGACCTCCACTTGCCTTGAGCCGCCACTGGGCCCCGATTTCGCAACATTAATGTTATTTTTACAAAAAAAAATCAGATTATGAGAGATTTCTTGCAACTTCTATTTCTAATTTGAGTTTGAGGGCCCTGAAATTTTTACAGTTTGGGGCCTTCACTTGACTCGAGCCGCCACTGTTTATGACTGCATCGTTTGATTAATTGTAAGAATTACGAGTGAATGTCTAATGGAGCATTCGTTCGGTTTCGTGTAATATTGAAAATGAACGTGTAAATACACACGAAGCTCGAAGGTTTCAAGCAGCAACGGAAGAGGAGTATGATCTGCGTAGAAAATTGAAACGATTACTATTATCACAGGTACTGACGAAGTGATTTATTAAATTCGAGATCGATGTTCGAAGTATCTTTTCCAATATCCGACACCGGTCGCAGCGGCCATATTTTCGCGCGAAGGTACGAATCCAATCGATTTCACAATTCAACGAAAGGTGTAATTTACTTTATTCACTTATCAGAACGATTTCGAGCAAAACTCCGACGAAGGCGTCCAGAAGATGACGACAGAACTACAATGTAAAGTGTAATCGGTATACAACCTCTTCGACCGTATTCCACGAAACGTTGTACAATACAATTCTACAATAATCGGAGAATGTAAACTAATTAGACACTAAAGACATTATTACGTAGTATCGCAATTAGTAGACTTTAAAATAAACACTTACGCTAGAAATCAAACGATTACTTCAGAGCAGTGACGAATCAAAAGCAATGGGGGCTTGAAGCGGTCGAAAATTTCGGGGCACCCCCAAAAAAACTAATCAAAATGAATACCTTTTTTTATTTTAGAAAACATGTCTGTGTCCCCTCCGCTTTATCCGTCACTGCTTTAGAGTCGTTTGAAGGTTAGACAGAACACAATCACATTTCAAATGAATACCAAATTTTCGCATCAAAGTAATTACAGTTGAAGAATGATTCATTGCACGTGACTATGAAGTAGGACGAGTTGCGTGGAAATAGCTTCGAGAAATCGAATTCAGCATTCGACTAATCGAGTTCGAATTGTAATCAAAGACTACTTCCGAAGAACACGTGAAAATATATAATAATCGTAACTCGTAATCATAATCGAAGATGATTAGCGAAGATTCCTGTGCTTGTGTCGTGAAATGAAAACTCCTACGTCTCGGACTTCTGCGAAATGACAGACTCTGTGCAAGTTATATAGTTAGACTTTCGGTAGAACAATTCGTAGCTGGCTAATCATAACCATCGAACAAGGAAACTGGGAACACTGCTACAGACGTATTTCAATGTATCGATAATTAGACGAAGTTGCAGATGAAGCAGATTCTCTCGGTGGCAGTAGCGGATCAAGAGAAGTGGGGCCCTGAGCAGTTAAGACACTGGGTTCACGAATAAAATGGCGGATGTGACATGTTCTCGTTATTTCTAGAAAATATAGAAAATAATTCTGAAACAGTCGCCTTGAGTGCAAATTAAGAATTAAATTTTTTTAGGAATTCAAGGGAGTAAATTCGTTTCTAAAATTATTGCGAAAGTGTTGGTTACGCCCTCTCATTCTTAACGAGGGTTAGAAATTCAGAAGTCTTCGAGAAAAAAGTTGGAAATTCAAAAGAATAACCTATTGAAATGAATATACTGTGAGGGTCCCAAAACTTTCAACGGCCATAACTCCGGACCAAATTGTCGCATCGTCAAAATTGAACAACGGTTTGAATGGGTAAAACTTGAACTTCAAAATGGCTTTTTTTCTTTTAGTCAGCGGATCCACTGATGGTGAAAACTTCTGTAAGGGCATTGCAGATGTGAGACGTTTTTGGTTGAAAGCGCGGGGCTCCAAAAAAAATTGTTGGGCCCAGTGATCAAAATGAATTTCTTATTTTCTTATTTTCTAAAAACAACATGGCCGCCCATGGTAGCCCTAAGTGGTCGGCCACTTACCGCTTGATCCGCCACTGCTCGGCGCTGGTCTCTAGATCGAAGTAGTTGTGTTCCTATCTTTCGTCGTACGCAGCACACAAAGGGATCGATATATATATATATATATATATATATATATATATATATATATATATATATCGAAAATAAACGTAACGAGCTTTTTCTTTAAAACCGATCCGTTTTATTCAGTCGGAGCGACTGGACTAGTCTTGTAGACTAGCTTGCGGTATGCGCAAGCGCCACGGGCCCAGTGAGCCTGGACCATTTCCGGGAACCGGTCCAATTCGAGAATACCACAATTCCTTATCGACTACGCATTTTCTTTAATTATTTAATAACATTTACGCTCGGAAAGAAACACATACGTTGCTTACGCTTCTACACGTTTGCCGATCGAAGGAACGAGGTATAACAACAGCGAAAATTGAAAAATAAATATTCCCATGAGACAATATGCGGAACTGATTGAAATTGTACAAAATTGTGATTCAGCTATATATATATATATATATATATATATATGTAGATTCTCTTCGGAAAATCGTCGTACAAGTTTCTTACGATCGTAATGCTTTTTACAACGGGGTACTATATCGGACTGGTTCCCGATAACTCTCGTACGCGTAGATAACACGGTAATACTTGCGTGAAAAAAAACAAGGGCCCAAGGGCTTCACTGAGCTTGTGCACTCGGATCGCACTGCAACAGTCGCACGATCGATGGGTCGTTCTTCGCGCCCTCTATAAACTCGTCGAGCGATAATATCCCGTCCTTGTTCTTGTCCATTTGCAGGAATATCTTGTCGGTTCGTTTCTCGGGCGTCGACTCGTCCTCCGGCATTTTCATCACGGACCCCACCATCTTGTAGATCGCCTGAAACGGATAGATCTTCGTCAAATACCTGCGATCGAAGTTCATTTTTTGTGGGTTCATGTTCAGAGATAACAGGAAACACAAACTCCTTGCGATTTTTTTTCGAGGAGAGAGGGATTCAACAGCGGAGAAGACAAATCAAATTGACACAGTTTTCCCGAAATAATTAATTATATATAATAAATTTATATATAATAAAATAATTAATATTATTTATGGAGAAAACTGTACATCCTAAAGACGTCCCAAGAATGTCCATTAGACGACTAAAAAACGTGTTCAAGACGACTTTAAGACGTTTTTTAGACGTGAAGTTTTGTATCAAGACGTTCAGAAAACGTCTCATTTCAGACGTTAAACCAAAATCCTAGAAAAATCATCTTCAAGACGTTTTTAAGACGTCCTTTAAGAACGTCCAGTTAGTTAAGACGTTCACACCTAAAATGGATGTCTTCAGGACGTCCTGCGATATCTGGGTATATATTTCTAATAATTAAACTTTATTATATATGCAATTTGTCATGCGAAAAGGGATTGGGACACTTCCCGTCTCTTATTTTCATACTCTTATTTAATTATCATTTTTATACGTGTAAGACTTTTTAGAAACGTCCTACAGAGGTTTGAAACAAAACGTCTTCTAAACCCCAGAAAAAGTCGACTTTACAACGTCTTATTTTCGGACGTTAAACCGACATCCTGAAAAATGCGTCATTAAGACGTCTAAAATAATACGTCTCATAATCTTTAAAATGTTTTATTTCAGACTTTCAACCAAGAGGTTATTAATTCAAGAGGCACCTCTTGAATTAATTCAATGTGCTTTTTTAAAAAACTGTGGTGCCCAAGGTGGTTCGGAACCCACCTTAAACTGTAGGTCCCGTCGTTTAATAACCATAGCAGTTGAAAAAGCGACGTAAAATAATCGAAGCAAAGACTTTCAACCAGTAAAAGACATCTTCAAGACGTTTTTAAGACGTCCTTTAACGACGTAGGACGTTCAGACCTAAAATGGACGTCTTCAAAACGTCCTTTGCTAACTAGGATTGTATGTTTCGTACGTACTGTTACAATTTCCATCATTTCTTGCCGCGAAATGTAGCCGTTGCCATCGAGGTCGTACATGCTGAAGGCCCACTTCAGTTTCTGTTCGAGTTTACCATGGGACGTGACGCTCAGAGCGCACAAGAATTCTCGGAAGTCGATGGTGCCGTCGCCGTTCGAGTCGAATGTTCTGAACACGTGTTCTGCGAACTGCACATTGCACGATGTCAGAGAGACAATTATACATTTGTTACTTTTTGAAAGAATGTCAATTGTTAAAACTATTAAATATTCTTATGCCCTTTTTTCAAAAAACCTTGAACAGTTTTTTTTTGTTTTTTTATATTCAAACGTACAGAACTTTTCAAACAACTGTGGAGACAATAAAAACCGAATTTCCTCATTTAATTTATCCATTTTTTGTAGGTTATGTGTGTCTTTGATTGAAATGTTTAAAAGTTTTTTCATGTATCGACATTGTAAATTATAAAGTTTGTTGTAAGTGACAGTAGAAGTAGTAGAAATGTTGAATTTGTTAAATACATTATTTTTGATGAAATTTGTCAATTGTCAATCTTCTTTTTTAATTACATTTATAGAAAATTCGTAGGGGGGGTTAAGTTAGGTATTTAGGAATAATAAAACAATTTATTTTTAAGTTTATTTATAAAACAGCTTACCTTCGAAGCGTCACCGTAGGGGAAGAAGTTACCGTATATTTTCTTGAATTCTTCCACGCTAAGGTGTCCGTTCGGACAGTCCTTTAAAAAACCTTTGTACCATTCTTGGATTTCCGCATCTTTAAACAGAACGGAGATATGTTAATTAAGACATACAATTGTTTCAAACACGTTTCAAACACAAATCGATTAGTATACATTTATTTATTGGAGGAGACAATGCATCAATATTTCATATCCTAGGTGAAAAGAAGGTCTCTTTTTTAAATTATCATAAATTTTCGCCTTTCTTCTGTTATTCAATAGATCTCGACGAGAAGATCTGAGAAATCTAAGTCTCGATCCTGGAGGATCAACGGTTCAAAAGTTACAAGTGTTTAAAGTTGCGCAGAATCGTCAAAAACAGTGGAAATCGCTCAACTTTAAACACTTGTATCTTTTGATCCATTGATCCTCCTGTAACGAAACTTGGAGAAAGGTATTTCAGTGAAACTTGTGCCAATCGATAACCTATCCAAAAAGACACGTCTCTGCCAGGTTTCAGCCCCCTGTCTCGTCTGTAAGGGTAGTTATTGAAGAAAAACGAAAAATCAGTTTTTGGCTCATTTTCCCCATTTATTGAGAATTTAAAAATCTGAAAAAAATCTGACACATTTTGGATACTAAGCCTCATATTCGGTATTATTTTCATTGCATTGGTTTTTTTCGTTGTAAACTATGGTTGTAAAAAATGAAAAATACGAAAAAATGCAGATTTCATATAAAATTAGGTATCGTACCATTTCAGAATGAATTTAGCAATGAGATATTATGAAAAGTATTAAGCTTAATTTTTCTCAGATTTTTGTGAGTGGTGCATCAATGTTGAAAAAAATAGAAACCACTATTTTCGGCGTTTTTCCTAAGTTACACTTATTTTTTCTGAATCCAAAAAATATATTATGTACTATTAAACATGTTTATGTTGATAGAAACAACTTTATGCTTTTAAAACTTCCGCAATACAAAAAGAAACAATGCTATACAAATTATATCCGAATGCTGAACACTTTTTGGGACCAGGTACGCATCCCAGTCAGGTCAATTTTTTTTCAAGTCAATCAGATGTTTTTTTGTTTCCTAACCATAGGATTGTCGTTAAACCATTGTAAAAACATTTTATCACTATGATTAGACTATTTTATAATATAATTTTTCGAAAAATTGTATTATAAAATAGTCTAAACATAGTAAAAAAATGTTTTTACAATGGTTTAATATCAATCATATGATTAGGAAGCGAAAAAACATTTGATTGACTTAGAAAAAAAAATTGACCTGACCGGGATGCGTACCTGGTCCAAAAAGTGTTCAGCATTCGGATACCACATCTGCTTTACCAACCGGCGCCATTAAAAATACTATCGAAATATCGAGATATAATCTGTATAGCATTGTTTTTTTTTGTATTGCGCAGGTTTAAAAGGCTGAAAGATGTTTCTATCAACATAAGAAAAAATAAGTATATCTTATGAAAAACGTCGAAAAAAGTGTTTTTTATTTTTTTCAACACTGAAAAAAATTGAGCATAATACTTTTCATAATATCTCATTGCTAAATTAATTCTGAAGTGGTACGACACCTACTTTCATATGAAATCTGCATTTTTTCGTTTTTTTCATTTTTCACAACCATAGTTTGCAACGAAGAAATCTGAAAAAATTGAGCATAATACTTTTGATAATATCTCATTGCTAAATTAATTCTGAATTGGTACGAGACCTAGTTATATATGAAATCTGCATTTTTTCGATTATTTTTTGTGTTTTTCATTTTTTACAACCATAGTTTGCAACGAAAAAAACCAATGCAATGAAAATAATACCGAATATGAGGCTTAGTATCCGAAATGTGTAAGATTTTTTCAGAATTTTAAATTCTCAATAAATGGGGAAAATGGGCCAAAAACTGATTTTTCGTTTTTCTTCAATAACTATCCTTACAGATGAGACAGGGGGCTGCAACTTGGCAGAGATGGGTCTTTTTTGGATAGGCTATCGATTGGTACAAGCTCCACTGCAGTACCTTTCTCCAAGTTTCGTTCCAGGAGGATCAATGGATCAAAAGATACGAGTGTTTAAAGTCGAGCGATTCCCACTGTTTTTGACGAATTAGCACAACTTTAAACACTTGTAACTTTTGAACCGTTGATCCTCCAGGATCGAGACTTGGATTTCTTAGATCTTTTCGTCGAGATCTACTGAAATACCACCTGGGGTGAATTTCACCTCCAAATCTGACCTTTACAGATGAAAAATTTCTTTTTCTAGATATTTGCACTGTAATTATTGAAGTAGGACATTCCGCACAATTCACTTTGTTTACGGTACTTCTGGCTCACCTGTAAATTCAGTATTCTGTTTGAGATCCTCTAAGACTTCCGGTTTCAATTTGCTGTTCTGTTTCCCCATGGCTGCGCAACGTTTCCCTCGGAATGTCGAGCTCCCTCAACGAGTGTCCTTAGTCAATTAGTAGATTATTACGTGCTAACTAATCTACTGTTCTATCGGTGCCGCTTTGCGAAGCACGCTTTGTCGATGTATAGTATTGTTCTTCGCCAGACACGTCTGGAAAACAAAGAACACGTGAGTGATGTAAAACCAACGACAAGTATCGATACCGATCAAAATGCGTTCGATGGAAACCGGGATTTTCTCTTGCCTAAAGTTGTTGGTAATTATATAGATAAGGTCTGCCTACTCTGATTTTGATGAAATTTTAATATGTTCAGCAGCAACACATTGTGAACAACTTTTTCCTGTTCCAAAATAGGGGGGTCGCTTTTAATTTTCGAGATATTTGCAAAAAACTATTGCTAATACTGTATTGAATTTTTCGTATTGCTGCACGCTCGGCGGCAACGTAAGGCTTTCATAATTTCGAATAATGAATTCTATGTATCCATTAGAACATTTAAATGCTAAATAAAATTCTCATTTTGAGATAGATAGTTCTCGAAATATTCACAATTTCTCTGCCCCACCACCTAACCCTAACTACTTCTGATTGCATGATTTTTCCATTACTAGTTCAAATTCTGTATGAAGGCTATATAGAATACAAAAATTATACAATCAGAATTAGTTAGGGTTAGGTGGTGGGGGCGGAGAGGACCACGCAAGCGAAAATCCAGAAGTAGTCTTATAAAATTGAAAGCTCACCCTATATAGAGTGACACTCTGTTTTGAACCCCATAACGTGTTTAGAAACAGAAGATAAATAAATGCGGCCCCGGAAGAGGTTTACGTTGTCACGAAGCATGCAGGAATACGAAAAATTCAATACAATATTCGCGATTGTTTTTTGCAAATATCTCGACAACTAAAACGATCCCCCTATATTGGATAAGGAAAAAGTTGTTAAAAATGTGTTGCTGCATAACATATTTAAATTTCATCAAAATCGGTATACGACAAACCTTTCGCAATCCAAAAGGGAAAATTCAATACAGTATTAGCAATAGTTTTTTGCAAATATCTCGAAAACTAAAAGGATCCCCCTATATTGGAAAAGGAAAAAGTTTTTCAGAATGTGTTGCTGCATAACATATTTAAATTTCATCAAAATCGGAGTACAGCGACCCTTTCGCAATCCAGGAGGGAAAATTCAATAAAGTATTAGCAATAGTTTTTTGCAAATATCTTGAAAACTAAAAGCGACCACCCTATATTGGAAAAGGAAAAAGTTGTTCAAATTGTGTTTCTGCATAATATATTTAAATTCCATCAAAATCGGAGTACGGCAACCCTTCCGCAATCCAAGAGAAAAAATTGAATACAGTATTAGCAATAGTTTTTTGCAAATATCTCGAAAACTAAAAACGACCACCCTATATTGCAGGCCTGGGCATTTTAGTCTCAATTGAGACAAAGCCGTCCCTACCATAGCGCCCACTGCCTCCCACCAGCATCCACCGTTACCATGGAGAAAAAACGCGCTTCGCCCGTTGCGAGCAGTGCGCAGGTCTCGCGAAGACTTCTGTGGGGGCAACGAAGACGCGAGACATGCACGGTCGCGACGAAGACGCGGGTTGAATGAAAGAAAGGTTGGTGGGAGAAGCAGGCGTTTCAGGGGCCCCTAACCTGCCCACGCCTGCTATATTGGAAACGGAAAAAAGTTGTTCAAAATGTTGAAATTTATAACATTAAAATTTCATAAAAATCAGAGTAGGCAGACCTTTTTTATATATTTTCCAAGTTGTTTATCGCTAAAACATCATCTCCCTGCAGTAAACAATTCAAAAATCACTTCGCATCCGAAAAACAACGTCAGGATAAAATAAGTTACGTGTACAAAAATATAGTTATTTAATAGTTCGGACAACGACGTTTATTTACACAATATTCTACGATTTTTAAGAAATCCCCTTTCGATTCTTTTCGTGTTTTCTTTTTGTTAATAGTATTCCACAAGCAGCATCGTAAACACAATAACAAAAAAATAATTCAACTAATGTGCGACTCGACAATTCGTTTAATTTTGTATTTTTATTTTATCATTTTTACTTTTATCGATTGGATGAAATGGGTGGAAAAAAAGAATTGCTGTTCCTCCTGATCGAGGACAGAGACTAGATATTTTCTTCGAAGTCCTGCAGCTCTATTTTGTTTCTTAAAAAAAGAAATAAAAACAAACGGCTTCGTAAGACGTCCGATTCAGCTTATCGTAAAAGTCAACATGTACACGTCTACACTCTCACACACATCCACGCTACTGCAACAGAAGTAATAATAGATTAATAATGTAGTTCTGGTAACAGCGAGAAAATAAAGACCAAATAATGACACTGTCCAACAAATTTCAATTTTTTTCATGTTTCCATATAACTGTTGCGTGAATCTTATAGAGTTTTCGCGGTGATTCCAAATCTGGTCTTAATTTTTCTCCTACACGCACAGTTTTTGAGAAACATGAGTTTGAAAAAAAGACATTTTTCGAGTTTGAACAAATATTGTGACGTTATTAAATAAGACATTGTATTGTTCTTTACAGCGAAAGATTCTCTAGACTTTCCCGAATCCAGCGATGTGTTATAGTAATACATTCTGTTTGTTTAAATATGTTTAAACAATCGTTAAAGACGGAGAGGCACCACTTTTGCACCATTTTTTGATGATATTTTTCAATTGATCTGAAAAATTAAGGGTCCAGCGAAAAATGAAACTACACCACTACACAATAGTTTTTTGCAAATATCTCGAAAACTAAAAGGATCCTTCTATATTGGAAAAGGAAAAAGTTGTTCAAAATGTGTTGCTGTATAACATATTTAAATTCCATCAAAATCGGAGTACGGTAAACCTTTCGCAATCCAAGAGAGAAAATTCAATACAGTATTAACAATAGATTTTTGCAAATATCTCGAAAACTAAAAGCGACCCCCTATATTGGAAAAGAAAAAAGTTGTTCAAAATATGTTGCTACATAACATATTTAAATTTCAACAAAATCCAAATATGGTTACCCTTCCGCAATCTAAGAGAGATAATTCAATACAGTATTAGCAATAGTTTTTTTGCAAATATCTCGAAAACTAAAAGCGACCCCCCCTATATTGGAAAAGGAGAAAGTTGTTCAGAATGTGTTGCTGCATAACATATTTAAGCATTCTACGGAATACAACACGGCGGACGCCCGCTCTAGTGGTGAGCGTCACTGACGGCAACTCATGTCGGGTACAGATAGTTTGTTTTCTGGAACGAAAAGAACGTCGACGTTGGAAATTTGAAAGGGTGGCTTCTCAAGATAAAAGTCTGCTCTATCGCGTGGTGTAGTTTGATTTTTCGCTGGACCCTTAATTTTTCAGATAAATTGAAAAATATCATCAAAAAATGGTGCAAAAGTGGTGCCTCTCCGTCTAACGATAGTTTAAACAAGTTTAAACAATCATAATGATGGAAGTTCCTCTATTAGTCCGCGGGTTACGAGGGCGTTGCGCGCTCTCACTCATTCATTTGCCACTCTATGTAAAAATTCTATCGGGTCTTCCCGCGTTTTTCATGCGTCTTTGTTCGTAGCACGTTGTAAAACGCACATGGCCGGTTGCGTGGTAAAATGTATATATATATAAAAACAAATATATATATATATATATTTGTTTTTGTATTTTTGTATTAAAGTGAATATTATGTTGCTAACGGCGTCCGTTTATTTATATCCCACACATAATGTATTACTATAGAATATCGCTGGATTCGGGAAAGTCTAGAGAATCTTTCGCTGTAAAGAACAATACAATATCTTATTTAATAACGTCACAATATTTGTTCAAACTCGAAAAATGTCTTTTTTTCAAACTCATGTTTCTCAAAAACTGTGCGTGTAGGAGAAAAATTAAGACCAGATTTGGAATCAGCACGAAAACTCTATAAGATTCACGCAATAGTTATATGGAAACATTTTTTGTTCTTGGACAGTGTAATGGAGACGTGAGAAGATGCGATAACAGTACAATCGCGACAAACTGAAACAATAATGCCACAGTAAACGCCTGTTCTCTGTCTCCGGTGTTTTGCGCAGACAGTGATCGCAGCCGGACACTGTTTTTGATTTATCAGAAGAATAAACAGGTATCCCGTTGGCAGGCAGTGGAATTGGTAGCCACAGGACAGTAAACGGGCGTTTACTGTAACAGTAAGAGTAATAATTATAATAACAATAATGATAGTAATAATAATGACTACTGTAGAACAACGATAATACATTTAGAGCATACTGAGATTTATTATAATAATAATAATATTATTAATGATGATAGATGCGGGTTTCCTCGTCATGCGTGACTCACGAACAAAATATCAGACCATTTTGATTGCTTAATCGGAATTATCGATAAGAGTCGCGAAATTCTGTCCTGCGCACGCACTATTGTTCGTAGACACGCGTACGCACTTACGGCCAGAGAATTCTTCTCCACGAACTTCGAAAATGCGTTTCTACGGGGCCAGAAATTTCACGAGCCGTACTCTCGACTACAAAGAGTTGAGGGGGGGGGGGGGAGGGGAACGTAACAGTCACTGTTCTATCCTTGATTGAAAATTCCTCTCGAAACCGTCACACTCCGTTTAGAGTCTCTTCCAACGACACACCGAACGCATTCGCACGAAAGCGTGACACGTTTCGCAACCCGGACTGCGGATCTTTATGCGATCACGAATTTTCCGAAATTCTTCGAGAGATCCTGGGACATCGAACGCGACAGAATTTTCGAGGATTTTAATCGATTCGTCGAATTCCGCCTGGAAAATTCGAGAATCCCATAAACGTCCGTAGTCTGACCGACATCGATCACCGGCCGAACCGAACGTAAACAATCGTTGTTGTGCGTACGCGACACTGACGTTCCGCCGACTGATTATAAAGAGATAACAACGTGTGATCGCATCGTCGACTCGCGTCGCTCGCGTTTCACGGTGCGCTACGATATTCGTCTCACCGATAGAACACGCGATTACAAACAGTTCTGCCATTGGCCGCAGACGATTCTCGTAAGGCGCATTCCCATACGCGGATTATTCGCCGCTTCGGGGGCCACGGTCAAGCATATTGCGCAACAGCGACTAATGCGCAACTTGTTGTGTGAAATTAGAAATTCGGGGGTTCTTTTTCGGGACCAACAATGCCATTTTAAAAAAATTAATCATACATTGACGACTAAATTTCTATTTCAATCCTTAATCGCAATTAACGATTAATATCCGAGGTTAGTCCTTGATTGCGATTAACGATTAAATTTCTACCTTAGTCGTTAATTGCGATTAACGATTATTTATCGTCAATCGGATAATTGATTAACGATTAACTGTCAATTCTCGACGATTTCGTCGTTTAATCAACGATTGGCGATTAACTTCATCAGTCGATTGAATCAATCGCCGATTTTTTTTTCAATCGTTACAATTTTTATTTCAATCGTTAATCGCAATTAACAATTAATATCCGAGGTTAGTCGTTGATTGCGATTAACGATTATTAATTGTCAATCGGATAATTGATTAACGATTAACTGTCAATTCTCGACGATTTCGTCGTTTAATTAACGATTGACGATTAACTTCATCAGTCCATTTCTTTTTTTAATCGTACACAATCCCTAGATCTGTCTTTATGTATACGAAATTATAAGGTTCATTTCTACACTCATTCATCGATTAACATAGCGGAGTGCAGAAAAGGTCAATTATGCTTCCTAAAAAAAAAAAAGTAAACCCCCCTAAAAAACACTTCTACCATTTTCGAAATCGGTTAAAAAGTCCAATTCATTCCGGTCCGAGGCCAAAATTCCTTATTTTCACGTTATTTCGGGCTAATTTGTAATCTATATAAATATAAATTAAATGCTGTATCACTTGAGACCGCCTGGACCAATTTGGCTAATTTCTTTTAGGAAAATGTTCCTAATAGTCCAAATAAGATGTTTCGGGAAAGGAAAATGGGAAAAGTTGCCCTGAAGAATGGAAAATTCGAGGAAAAATGTAACTACTTTCCTCTATCATGGACAGAACAACGTCTGTCGGGTCAGCTACTAATAACAATAAATATCATGAAATTCTGCTTCCGCACAACAATGCCGGTCAATAATGTTGCGCGATATGCTGGACCGTAAACGGACACCTTTCATTCGATTCCCCTCCTGCAGGGGAACGTTCGCTTCTATGTATAATTTCTCGGTGCTCATCGTGTAACAGTGTAAAGGGCGTGAGACGCGGTCTCTATACACATATGCATGCACGTAAGCGCGCCACGAATGTAGTGTGTGTGTGTGTGTGTGTGTGTGTGTGTACATTATTTAAGAAAAAATATAAATCAATCGAACGACTGACACTCCAGAATGCACCGTCATATCGGTTCAACCTAACCCCACGTTTACTGCGCCACGATTCTTCCACCTGGCAAATTTCGAACGGTCTGTTTCCCTCGAAATATACAAGAGGCTTTGTACTGCGGATCTTCGTGCGAAATAAAAATTGTCCGCATCGATTGCAAGAATTACAAGTTAAATCAATTATTATATCTTCCCTTAATTATTTTAATAGAGGAGAAATTGTGTATCGTGGATTTTTTAATCCTTAGCAGAGTGACCACTAAAAAATGCTGTGCCATTGTTCGATACATTGTTTACGTTATTAAATATATCGGTGACTAATCGATTACGAAATATTTAGGTGTTTTGAGGTATCACACCAGTTTCGTATCCATGAAATTTTTAATATTATGGCGAATGGAAATATTCCAGGTCGGAAGAAATATTAATTCTCCGGTTAATGGAGTTCACGCGATTTTCAGTTGATTCTTAAGTTAACGAAAACCTGAATACATTTTAGGTTATTGTTTTGTTCTATCACCGTGTTTGGAAGAAAATGGATTAATTGTTTTCAGGTAGTGTTGCGCTCGATGTGTGTTACAATTTCGGTCGTACTAATTTATGGTGCACATCTCGAACGAAACGGTGTACACTAAAAGCTCCTTTACTGTCCAACAGCCTTGTTCTGCACGGACAGTTATCGTGTACGGACACTACTTTTCCTTCAACAGATAGCCGAACGCAGAAAAGGACAGCATGACAGTTCAGTAAAGGAGCAGGACATTCGACAGTAAAGGAGCTTTTACTGTAAATTACAGTATATTTACATAATCCAATTATTTCAATCACGAAATTACGCGGGAAACTTATTATAAACACTTGTTACCGCATTCGAGGTTTGTGTACCAGAGTCGCCAGATTAAACTTCAGCACTCGAATGATGGACTCAGAGTTGCCAGCAAAAATTAATGTACACACGATTGTTTAAAATATTGTTTCCATTATCAAGTATTTCGGTGTCAAATCAATTACTGACCATTTGAATATTGTATGAGGTATTATATCAATTTATAATCGTACAAATGGTGGTTCTTTTACTTTCTCACGTAACTCTTAGCAATTACAATTTCTTCGAAATTTTTTTTCATGTCATTTGGTAAATCAATTCTTATAATTGTTCGAAAAACTTCGGTCGTTTGGTTCGATCATGAAAAAGTAATACAGTTTTAAATTCGAGGCCACAGGGAGCCCGGGAGACTATAAGGGCCCCGAATTCGCAGCATTAATTTTTTTCACAAAAAATTCAGTTTATGAGAGATTTGTTGCAATTTTTATTTCTAACTTGAGTTCGAGGGCCCCGAAATTTTTACTACTTGGGGCCTTCTCTTGACTTGAGCCGCCACTGGGCCCCAGTGTACCATAGGGCCCCGAATTTACAGCATTCATTTTGTTTTTACAAAGAAATTGAATTAGGAAAATTTTTATTGCAACTCTTATTTGTAACTTGAGTTCGAGGGCCCCTATATTTTTACTGCTTGGGGCCTCCCCTTGACTTGAGCAGCCATTGGGCCCCGCGATACCATAAGAGTCCCGAATTCAAAGCATTCATTTTGTTTTTACAAAAAAATTGAATTTAGGAGAGTTTTCTTGCAACTCTTATTTGTAATTTGAGTTCGCGGGCCCTGAAATTTTTACCGCATGGTGCCTCCACTTGACTTGAGCCGACACTGGGCCCCGGGATACCATATGGGCCCCAAATTCGCATAATTCATTTTCTATTATAAAAAATTTAATTCGTTTCCAAAAAATTAAGTTTAGAAAAATTTCCTTGCAACCTCTACTTCTAATTTGAGTTCTAGGGCCCCGAAATTTTCACCGGTCACGTGACGTACATGCGTCACGATATCTCTGTCAGAGAGCGGGTTCCTTCTTTCCCTCCTCTGAAGTGAATGCCCCTGATTCGGCGACTCTGGTTCGTACACAATTTCTACACAACTGTAAACTTTCGTTTAGACATTCTGCGTATTCTTTCAAACTCGAACAGTTCAAGTTCGACACACTCAACACTCTCGCAAGGTCTTACACATATATTTGCATTCGATTTCGATAGTCTCGAAATGTTAATTCCGGTATTCGAGTTGTTCACAATGCATTCTCGACGAGGAAGTATTTGTGCACTGCGACAATCGTTCGCGCAAAGATAATAAATCTCGTTCGCAGTAAAAACAATTTATGGAACACATCGTCAATGGATAAACGTAATTTTATTTGGTGTTGCTGGAAGTGGCTTCGTTAATACGAGTAACATCGTGACGCGCGTTATTTAAAGTACGTACACATGTATATCAGTCCTGTGATAAGAAACGAAATAGACACTGGTCACCTGATCCTATCCATCAGTGCCGGATTAAGGCCCCGTAGCAAAAGGGCCCCGCTTGCAACAAAAAATTGACCTTGTAAAATTTGGTCGACACAGATATATTAGTTGCTTAAAAAAACGAAGGGTCGTTCGTCGTGTTTTATTATCGTGCAATAACCTGGGGCCCCGCGCTGGCTTAATCCGGCACTGCTATCCATCGTACAGTGCTCGATTGGGGGGGGGGGGGGGGATTAGTGCGTATGTATTCGTGTACAAGTACAAAATGCTTTACACTAACACGTGCGTGACTGTGCTATTCTTCTTTTTTATTTTCTTTTGTTGCGAGGGAGAGCTGCTCTCGAAATTTTTTCTGGTTAATCACACGGAATTTTTCAATCGACAAGATAACGAGGCCTGCCAAACAGTCTCTGCTATTTCTCGGATCTCTCGTCTGGGACTTCTAATAGATTTATTACTTTGCAGAATCCGACCTACGATTCGCGTTCAATTTCATTGAACGTTTCTTTTATATGTATACACATCTATTGCACACACACGCACTCGTATATAGGCACAGGGTGCCTGAAAAAAGTTGTACACCTTTGAGAATGATTCCTCGGACAATTCCAAGCAACTTTTTCTTTTGCGAAAATCTTCTCCGAGGCATCCTTCAGGAGTTATCAACGAAAAACGCGGACCAATCACAGCGCAGCTTCGGCTCCTGTAGCTGCGCTCTGATTGGTCCGCGTTTTTCGTTGATACTCCTGAAGAAAAAGTTGCTTGGAATTGTCCGAGGAATCATTCTCAGGGGTGTACAACTGTTTTCGGGCACCATGTGCAGACACGTGTGCGAATATGTATATTTAATTGATTCTGTTTATTGACATTGAAGCTACCCACCCTTTCCTAGTACTCGTGGCTGAAAATCAAAGGACAAAGTAAGTCTCGAAGTAAGATCGAACTGTCGTGAGAATTAAACAATCGAATCGTTAAAACCTTTTCGTAAATAATGATTCACGGTTCTCAAGAATTGCTTCCGTTGAAAGGGTGTTATTCCATTTCCTTCGAACAGTATCGTTTCCGTGAACATGTTACGACTGCAGGTAAGGTAGTTCATGATTTATCGACAGATTAGTAAGCAGTGTGAAAATATGTCGTGGTGGAAGGGTTCGGAAAAAGGATAGGAGCAGAACAAGAATAGATATACTAATATAGTATTGTCTAGGATAAGCTGCGAAGTTTACGTAGTCGTTCAACGTTCTATATTTCTGTTGTAGTCGATGGACGATCGTGATCTCGCGAAAAACTCCGCAGCTTACCGATCTATCTCGCATAGATGCCGCGATAAATCTATCTACACGTGCCATAAAGACTAGAATAGTATAGTGATGGAGACAGTGTTATCTTTCTGGCAGAGTCAACGAAAGAATCGACTTCGCTGGTTGGAAACGCTGAGCCAGCGATGCTCATCTCGTTTCTTTTATAGCAATCGGTATTTAGGGAAGAAGAAATCGTGTAAACATTGAATTTTTATAAATTTCCTCGTAAAATAATGACATTGGTTAGAATTAGGGTTAGGTTAGGTCAGCGGGACCACTTAAACATTCCCTCCGTCGCCATGGAGGGATCGCCAGTATCCGCCCAGGGGCGGGCCAGCCGTGTGGGCGGAGCGAGGCGCCTGTTTTGCGTCCTGCACCTTCAGCGCGATTGGCTGGTCACCCCTCCCGCTTAGAGCGGACTTTTCAGGGGGTGGGACAGTGGGAGGGAATTGACGCGTTGGGATTCCTCCTCCCTCGGCTAGGTGGAAACCTCCCATGGGGTTCTACGCCCCACCTAATCGAGGAGGGGGGTCTTCTCGGCCCTGTGGGAATGGAGACACCATATAGGTGACCAGTACGGGGTCTAATGGAGTATCTTAATTTAGGCGGAGCTTCCCCCCACCTTGGGAAAGAGGCGTGGCTGCCAGAAATGGGCGTGGTCGGTCGCATTCGTTCACGACATCCCGCCCATTTCCAATTAGCTCAGGGAGGTCACCGTGGGTTCTTTGAATGGTAGGCGTCGACCCTTCTGGCCAGGTGCGTCACACATAACCCTGCCCCTCCCCCGGGGGGAAGGACTCTTTTTAAAAAGACAATTGTGGAATAATCAGTGTTAATATAGGTCAGAATCACGATCTGTAGTTAGAACGAAAAATTTCTTTGGATGTAGCAAGCAGGTAAAGACTCACAGCCGATTTTTTCATTGACTTCGCTGCAGATGTCTCGATTATTATAACTAGACTGCGGGTTTGATGCATTGATTGAACGATTTCGTAGAATCGAACACTAGATCTTCTTCGACGCATAAAGATTGTTAACGAGGAGAAGAAAGGCCCGTGCGGGTGTGAGAATTTTGATTTTGCATGAAGATCCGCAGTCTAACGACAACACTGTCCGTGTGACAAATAGTGTGACAAGTATTTGCAATTGAGGAGAGCTGGAGAGAGGTCGATAGAACGAGTGGCGTAGAAAAATATAAAATTGCATAAACTGCAGGAATAGCATAAGTAGTTAAATTTCTCATTAGCACTGGTAATTATCTTTGTTGCTTTTTACCTTGTTCCGTTAAAATTTTACGTCTGAATTGACTTCGACACCCCATTTACCGTGGTATTCGTAGCGGACTCCTTATGAAGATCGGTGAATACGTTTTATCTTTTAGCGTAACTACACGTGAACGATAACAGTTTCTTTTTTTATTCTCTTGAAACGAGCCGACTTCATAAACACTCATCGAATTGGTATTTAACGGTACACCTCGCGAAGCAAAATGGGAAAACACTTTTGTGTGGTTGTTTCTTGTTTGTCGAGAGTTGCATCGCCATATATTAATCATCAGCAAAATCAGAATGTAATTAATTCATTATTAAAAGCACTGTTGTCGTGGTTTTCAGGATTTGTTGTTGCACGTGGACAAAGTCAAGGGGACAGCCAGTGGCGGATCAAATGGCCCCGGCATACCATAGGGCCCCAATTTAACAGTATTAATTTTTTTTTACAACGAAATTCAATTTTGGAGAGTTTACTTGCAATTTCTATTTCTAACTTGAGTTCGACGACCTAGAAATTTTTACGGTTTGGGGCCTCCACTTGACTTGAGCCGCCACTGGGCCCCAGGATACCTAAGGGCTCCAATTTCGCAGTATTCATTTTCGTTTTTACAAAGAAATCTAATTTAGGAGAGTTTTCTTGCAAATTCTATTTTTAACTTGAATTCGAGGGGCCTGATATTTTTGTAGCTTGGGGCCTACTCTTGACTTGAGCCACCACTGGGCCCCGGGATACCTAAGGGCCCCAATTTTGCAGTATTCATTTTGTTTTTATAACTAAATTCAAATTAGGAGAGTTTTCTTGCAATTTAAATTGAGTTCGAGGGCCCCGATATTTTTACCGCTTGGGACCTACTCTTGACTTCAGCCATCACTGGGCCCCGAGAGACCATATGGGCCTCGAATTCGCAGCTTTTATTTTTTTTACAACGAAATTCAATTTAGGAGAGTTTTATTGCAATTTCTATTTTTAACGTCAATTCGAGGGGTCCGATATTTTTGTAGCTTGGGGCCTCCACTTGAATTGAGCCGCCTCTGGGCTCCTGGATACCATAGGGCCCGAATTCGCAGCATTCATTTCGCATATACAAAAAAATTGAATTTAGGATATTCTTGCAATTTCAACTTTTAACTTCAGTTCGAGGGGCCCTATTTTTTTACAGCTTGAGGCCTACTCTTGGCTTGAACCGCCACTGGGCTCCTTCTCTCGAATCCCACACAAAATGAAAAACCAAGACGAATCGATGCCTTCCGTAAGATATAATGCACTTTAGGTTTCTCTTTAAGCTTTATAAAATTCGTCGACTCTTTCAACAAGGAAACTTATTATTTCGATTGTCATTGCTGCACTTTCAATTCTCGAAGAGTCACGACACCCGCTCTGCTCTGCGTTTTCATTGAATTTGTTCAAAACCGTGCGATCGATTACGGACCGAGTATTAGTTAACGAGTAACATGGTGGAACGTAACAATGAATCTTGGTCTTGGAATGAGTACGAACGAACGTCGGCGGAAAGATGGTTGACATTTGTATCCTCGTCATTTCGTTTACTATCTGTTAGCGTCGCGACGATTTATAGGCCATTGGTTGTCGTCGTTAGCCTACCCGCGATCAACGAACAAGAATAGGAAGCAACGCGCGTTCTTTCCTGATTTTCCTTAATCCAAAAGGAAAGCCAACACTGTTAGATGTCCATTTAAAACAGCAAACGTGATCGATTTACAAAAACCGTAGCGAAAAAATAATAACTTTTCATCCTCCTACACGTTATACGTATGTAAATATATATATACATATATATATATATATATATATATATTTATAATATAATAATATATTATTCATCATAATATATAATAATACATATTACAATAATAATAACAAATTATAATAATAATATTATTATTATTAATAATGTAAACACGTTATATATATATATATATAATGATATAATATATATAATATATATTATAATATATATATATAATATATATAATATATATATAATTATATATTACATATATATTATTATTATTATTATATATGTATATATTTGTATGTATATGTATATATATATATATTATATATATATATATTTATAATATAATAATATATATAATAATATTTATTATCATAATAATTATAATAATAATATTCTTCTTATTATTATTATTATTATATATTTGTATGTATTTATATATATATATATTTATAATATAATAATATATATGATAATATATATTATAATAATAAATTATAATAATTATAATAAGAATATTATTATTAATATAATTATTATTAATAATATATATTATTATTATTAATATATACACGTTATATATATTGTATATATGTATACATTTGTATGTATATGTATATACACTTCTTATTAGAATAGATTTAAAAGATGGATATCTGCACGAGAACAAGGTGCGCATTATACGCGAAGTATTGCGTGAATGTGTAGGATACTTTCTCGTTTTTAAAATTGACTGGAAACATTGGAAAGTTTGTTCGAAGTGCGTCGGAAGGAGTGAAGTCAGAAGAAGAAGAGTAGAAGTTATTGCTTCGATTTACTTTTCTTTTTTTTTTCTTGTCAAGAGAAGGCGATGATATGTATCTAGACTAATATACAGAGGATTTATCCAAAACTGTGATTATAATTCCAGGAGCGAATTAGCTAGAGTCGAACATGATCGCAACAGCTCTGCGAGTGTACGATGGATGGGTTCGAAAGACTCGAGCAAGAACTTTGATTAGGCTGACACCTAGCGGTAGAGGTGGTCGATACTTTGTCTCACGAGTGTATAGACCAGCGTGAAGACCAATTTTCGCTGCTCAACTCCGCCATAGTTGGTTTGAGAATGTGGGGAGTGGGGTAGGATTGGGTTAGGATAGATTAGAAGACCAGTTTTCGCTGTGCAACTTCGCCCTGATTGGTTATAGAATGTGGAGAGTGGGTTAGGTTAGATTAGAAGACCAGTTTTCCCTGCGCAACTTTGCCCTGATTGGTTTGAGTATGTGGGGAGTGGGTTAGGATAGGGATAGGATAGATTAGAATCCCACTCCCTAATCCAGGGAGGAGAGGGGGCAAGGGTGAGAGGCGGGAGAGCGACGCGGGGGACGTCCCCCCGTGGCGGCTCTCAGCCCCAGATGAGGAGGGCGGCAAATGGGGGGAGGGCGCTGAGAGTGATCCCCTCCCAGCGTCAAATTTGGCCCTACCGTAGGGGGGGGGGCGGGGGGTTTCGTCCCGTTAGAGAATGTTGCCCTCATCCCGGAGGGCGATGACCGGGGGCCAGGGGAGTTAGCTGACCCTGGCTCCCAGGGGGGAGGGGTTAAACGCCCACCGAGGTGGACCGACACCCCCAAAGGAACCTTTATCCCGTACCCGGTGGAGGGGGTGTCGGCCACTTCCCGGAGGCGGGCTCTGGCGAGGTAACGCGTGGGGGGGGGTGGGGTGGGGAGGGTCGGGGCGTACGTAGGCGCTTCCGACGACCCTCCCTTGCCGGTGTCGGCGCCTTCTTGCCCTGATCGGGCGGCGGCGGTGGGTGGCCCCCCTAGGGGGTCACCATTGCTGCTGCTCCGAGCAGCGCACGAAGGCTCCGGGAGCTGTGGGCGAACCGAACTGGGGTTCGGGAAGCCCAATTCGAAGGCTCCAGGGATGGGGACACCGGGCGGGTCCTTCCCGCCCGGGGTCTTATAGAGTAGGGTGGGGGAGCTAACAACTCTCCCTGGGATGCATGTTAGCTAAGGGGGTTGCCAGTTGAGTTCGGTAGAGATCCTGGCCTCCCCCTTACATTAGCTTAGGTGGGAGTGCGGTTTTAGTGGGTAGAGGCTAGCCGGAGCGTCTTCTGGACAGCCCCACTTAACCCTGGCCTCCCAGGGGGGCCAGGGTATGCGTAACGCATTTCCGCACTTAAAAAAAAAAAAGATTAGAAGCCCAGTTCTCGTTGCACAACTTCGCCCTGATTGGTTCTAGAAAGTGGGGAGTGGCTCAGGTGAGATTAGAAGACCAATTTTATCTGCACATCTCCGCCTTAATTGGTTTGAGAAAGGGGGTGGGTTAGGACATATTAGAAGACCAGTTTTATCTGCACATCTTCGCTTTAATTGGTTTGAGAACGAGGGGAGTGTTTTAGGATAGGGTTATGATAGATTACAAGACCAGTTCTCGTTGCACAACTTCGCCCTAATTGGTTTGAGGAATAGGCAGTGGGTTAGGATAGATTGGGAGTCTAGTTTTCGCCGCACATCTTTGCCTTAATTAGTTTGAGAATGTGGGAAGTGGGTTAGGATAGATTAGAAGACTAGTTCTCGTTGCACAACATCGCACTGATTGGTTCTATAAAGTGGCAAGTGGGTTAGGATAGATTAGAAGACCAGTTTTAGCTGCACATCTTCGCCCTAATTGGTGTGAGAAAGGGGAAGTGGGTTAGGACATATTAGAATACCTGTTTTCACTGCGCAACTTCCCCCTAATTGGTTGAAGAACCCTCTCTACACCCCTCTACACCCCTGGAGTGCTGTGGCTCGCCTCCACAGTTTGAACCAACCCTAATACGCCCTGAAATTATGCACGCACGTTTCGATACATCCGTAGAACTACGTATGTGTATAATGGAAGCTTTTCTCAAGTACTTCGTGTGCACGCCGGCACGTAAGTCGCCGTTCCACGTTCGACGATCGATATCAACACTACAAGCCTCTCGAAAATCTCTTAACGAGAGGATAGTCTAGAAGAAATCTTTGCTCAAGAGAGGAAATTACTTTTCTACTGTATCGACCGAGGAGTGACACGCGTTTGGTCGAGCGTAATCGCTAATAGACACCGGTCCTCTATTCTTTTCTCGAAAGGATGTCACGAGCAACGGCAACGTCGCTCATAATTAAATGTTCGACGCCGTTCTCAAACGAAATACCAAGGAGAAACGTACTCTTCTATTTCGTCACCTTGGTTGGTAAAGTAGAAATCGATCAGTGAAGAAACGTAGAAGACGAAATATCAACATATTCTATAGTTTGGTAATTGTTTGACCAGTGGCGGATTAAATTGGATCAGAAATTGTTTAGCTTGTCAAATTGTGTGACTACCATCGACAGACATGTTTGCTAAAAAAAGTCATTCATTTTGATTTATTTTTCTTAGGGGGCCCCAAAATTTTTGACCGCTCAGGGCCCCCACTTGTCTTGATCCGCCACTGATTCCTATAAAAATATATCCAAGAACGGCGCGGCGGTGCGTCGAGGTGCCCCAGTGCTGGATCAGTCCCCTTAGCAGGGGTAGCAAATGCTACGGGCCCTGTATTGTAAAATTTGGTGGACACCGTTGGTCTTTCATTTTGATTACTTTTCTTCAAACTTGTTTGGAGATGCCCCGAAATTTTTGACCGCTCAGGGCACCTACTTGTCTTGATCCGGCACTGAGTTTGATCACAGACGAGATACAGGAACAGACCTCATACGTAATGTAGTTCTGGTGTCCGTCGGTAATGGTGCACTAATGTCCAAGAGTGACTACATTACCACACATTACCATGCAGTGTCAACGCTTCCATAGAAATAAAACGATGTATTGTTATTTCTGGGGACAATGTATTATTATGTATTAGTAAATCTATATAATAAAAATGAAATGCTGTTTGTTGGTCACGACATCACGTGAGAACGGCTGGACCGATTTGGCTAATTTTTTTCAAAAAATGTTCGTAATAGTCCGAATAAGGTTTTTAGGGAAAGAAAAATTGGAAAAATTTCCTGGAAAAATAAAAAATTCCGGAAAAAATGAAAATGCTTTTTTCTATGGGATTTTTCTATGAACTCATGACCAAAACTCAAGATTCGAACGATGCATATCCATGAATCGTTTTTCGTTTTGTTCGTTATGGTCCTGGAAAAGCTTTCAGGTACAAAAATTCGAAACAATTACAAAGGCAATTTGTACAGGACAACGTCTGTCGAGTCAGCTAGTAAATTAATATTTATAGCTGGTTTCATAGCAAATCATAGATATAATTTCAAGAAAATGATTGCTGTCACTGGTATTTTAAGGCGTCGGTACTACAGATTCCTGTGGACACCAAGTCCCATAAGGTGTCCATAAAACAGATCCCTGTGGACACCAAGTCCCATAAGGTGTCGGTACAACAGATTCCTGTGTACACCATGTCCCAGAAGGTGTCATGTCTGTTTCTCCATCTCGTCTATGATTTCACTTTATTTTCTACTATGTTCGGCCTTCAGGAGGACTCAACTTGTCGCCCATTTTCCACAATGGACGTCTTTCTCTCACGAGCCCCGTTAAGCTACGTTAACAGTAAGATTAATTGTCTCTACGTAACCGAGCGAACACGTAGATTAGTCGAATCGAGATTAACTAGATGTAAATAAAGCTATCGAACACCTCCCTAAGGGGAATAGTAGAATTTCTGCAGGCGTGCCGTAGCGGAAACCACTATACAGTATGTTTTCGGTAGACGCGACAGTCACGGAATTTGGTCGCGTCTATCGTATAGGGTAGCTGTTCCTTTATAAACGGCCGAGTCGAACGTAGAGGAGGACAGCGCGTGCAAAGAGAAACCACGCAATCAGGTTTCCAAGTTGGAGGGGATATTCTTGGTCGCATGTATCGTGTAGAGAGCGTCGCGTCTATCGAAAATATACTGTACTCCTAGCATTCAACGATTCGCAAATCGATTTATCAGCTGCGAAGTATGTAATCGATGCTCCTCTTTCGCCAACAAACTGTACTCTTGCATTGTATCGGCAACAGTGGCGGATTAAGCGGTAAATGGCCGCTGGGGGCCACTGGGGGCCACTATGAACAGACATGTTTTTCAAGAAACAAGAAAAAAAGGCATTCCTTTTTTTAACAATTTTCAAAAACATTTCTTACAGCCCCTCCTGTTACACAGTAAGAACTCACATCTTAGAACGTCACAGCATGACACGCTAACTAAAAAAAGCCATTTCGAAGTAGATTTTTTGCACTTTCGAACCATTCATCAACGAGGTCGCTAGTACAATTTTAGCCGGAGTTATGGCCATATAAATTTCCTAGCTTTGCAGAGATGATATCTCTGTCTTCTTTGTCTGAGTCTGGGGCCCCCACTTCTCTCGATCCGCCACTGTCCCCCAAGTAAAATTGAAAAAGTACTATTTTTTTCGTATTTATCGAGCTTGAAACTTTTCAACTTCCACCCAGTCGTTTCAATTTGGAGTAATCAACACACGTCGGTACAACAAATCTCTGTTTCCCCGATCGTGGAATATTGAATCCGATGCGAGATCACCATCGACGATCACCCACGGGCACATTGTGTGTATGGTATTATTCTGCAATCGATAACATTTATAATTTAACAAGTAATATATATATATATAGATATATGTATATATAAATTAATTGTATCCTATACAACGTGACACTGTGCATTACGTAAAAAAGAGTCTTGTTTGTGCATGATCGATTGAATCAAATACGCAAGCACAATGGTAACATCTGGTTAGGGGGGAGGGGGGACTGTGCAACCCATTGCGTACCGTGTTTACCAGATTTAACACGAACGTGTTCGCCGTTCGGACAAGCATGGAAACAACGACGGAAGTTTCTACCATACCGACACGGGTCTCCCCACATATCTCCCACCATGCGATTCGTTGTGTTATCATCTACCCATGGAACATCCTAGCCGCCTCGTCGTTCCGCCGAGACGAAATGTGCCTTCGTTGATCGATCTCGAAACATTGAAAAATCCCGTCGAATTACGTCTAGCGGTTACGTTTAAACACCGATTTCATCGAACCGTGTTGAGATCCGATGTGCTAATGTAACTAGTGTAACGTAAAAGCGTTGATCGTTGGTGTGTTCGTGTGTGTGTGTGTGTCTGTGTGTGGGTTTCCTCGGCGTTCGGAGTGTTAGTGCACCGTTTTTCGGTTGACTCGCCGCTAGTTTCGGTGTCCTCGAGATGAGCCGGCGAGTAACGAGGTGCACGAGTTCGCGTACGTACCACCCTCTCTGTTCGTCGATCACAATCGAATTCGCGAGAGTCTTTGAGCTGGGAGGTTAGGTGATTCGGCGATCCCACGTGAAGAATCAGCTTTCTCTCGTTTCAAGAAGGGGAGGAGTTTGCCTGTGGTCGACGGCGCGTGTCCGGGAGCCGTGCGTCCAGACGAATCCTCCACGAGCTCACCGATAACAACCGCCATGTCTCTTTCCAGAATCTCGTCACGAGAGAATCGTTTCGTGCGCAAGGTGTGGACGTGCTCGAGACCTTTCTCGAGGATGTTGCTCGGCCGTTTAGTGGTGCTCGAGTGTCCTCCGACAGTGGGGCATCGCGGTGATGTCTGGTCCAATCGTGTGGGAATTATGGGGCCAGCAATTTCGACAGTTCCTCGTCCTGGAGGCAGCCCTTTAGAAACTCGTCCTCGGTCAGCTCGCCGTCGTTGTTCTCGTCCATCTTCGCGAAGATGCTGTTGGCTCTTTCCTCTGCGGTGTCTGTCGGTTTGTTGTTGGAACAGGCGCCGAGCATGTCGTATATTGCCTGGAAACAGGAAGCAAGGAGATTGGTTAAGGGGGTGGGATATACCTCTGAAGTAACTATATAGGAATTAGAATCGAAATAGATTTTGGACCCGAAACATCCAGGGACATATGAAGGAACGAAATACGACTAGATTCTGGGCCCGAAAGATGCAGGGAACTATGATGGAACTAGATTTAGGGTCGATACATGCAGGGAGGTATGAACATGCAGGGAACTGTGAAGAAAACTAATATGCATTCCTAATCACGAGTATACACGATTAAAAAAATAATTGTTTAATAAAATTTATATTTTCGTTAACGTATCTTTGTAAATGGTATATACCTGCACAATTTTGGTCATTTCTTGTATATCGATGACACCGTTTCCATCAACGTCATACATGCGGAAAGCCCATTTCAGTTTTTCTTCTGGCGTTCCACTGGACGTTACGTCGATAGCCAGCAGAAACTCCTGCAACAGAAGATTACGATCGCACTTCAATATACATCACTGGGTTCTTATTTATCTTTTTGAAAATCGAGTTTAAAAATACATAGATTTATTTTTAGACTAATATAAATCCTGGTTGATTATTAACTTAATTAAAATCCCAATCGCCAAGATTTTCCTTAAAACCTTTAAAGTTACCGGATAATTCGACGACTTCGAAGTATTTTTTTATTAATCTCAAGGCAATCTGTAATTTATTTTACATTATTTTTTATAAACTAGTGATCTCTTCTCTGTATCGTCAAATTTTTCCGGACGATTTTGCTAGAAAGCAAAAGAAATAGAAGTTTTAATCCGAAGTCTTGGTCCTGTTTACCGAACGCAAGAAATTAATATAATTATTAATTGATCATAAATTAATTGGTCATATTATCCACGTGCAATAACAAATACTGATTTTTCCTAATTTTCCCTGTTTAAAAATTCGGTGAATAAGTTCAAGAACAACAAACACTTTTTGTGTGATAACTTCTTAACTATGCAATGTACAAAATTGAATCTGGGGTCATTCGAAAGAGTAATTTTCTTAGATTTATAATAGAAATTTCCCTCGATTTATAATCTTGAAAATTTCCTGAATTCAATACTTGAATTTTTCCTCAATTCAAACTTGAATTTTCTTAAATTTATATCTGAAATTTTCCTGAAATCAATACTTGAATTTTTCCTCAATTCAAACTTGAATTTTCTTCAAATTTAAACTTGTATTTAAAATTTTCCTGAATTCAATACTTGAAATGTTCCTCAATTCAAACTTGAATTTTCCTTAAATTTAAACTTGTAATTTTCCAAAACTTATATTTGAAATTTTCCTGAATTCAATACTTGAATTTTCCTTAAATTTAAACTTATAAATTTCCTAAATTTATATTTGAAATTTCCCACGATTTATAATCTTGAAATTTCCCTCAATTCAATACTTTTCCCTGTTTAAAAATTCGGTGAAAAAGTTCAAGAACAACAAACACTTTTTGTGTGATAACTTCTAAACTATGCAATGTACAGAATTGAATCTGGGGTCATTCGAAAGAGTAATTTTCTTAGATTTATAATAGAAATTTCCCTCGATTTATAATCTTGAAAATTTCCTGAATTCAATACTTGAATTTTTCCTCAATTCAAACTTGAATTTTCTTCAAATTTAAACTTGTAATTTTCCTAAACTTGTATTTAAAATTTTCCTGAATTCAATACTTGAATTTTTCCTCAATTCAAACTTGAATTTTCTTCAAATTTAAACTTGTAATTTTCCTAAACTTGTATTTAAAATTTTCCTGAATTCAATACTTGAAATGTTCCTCAATTCAAACTTGAATTTTCCTTAAATTTAAACTTGTAATTTTCCAAAACTTATATTTTCCCTGTTTAAAATTTCGGTGAATAAGTTCAAGAACAACAAACACTTTTTGTGTGATAACTTCTTAACTATGCAATGTACAAAATTGAATCTGGGGTCATTCGAAAGAGTAATTTTCTTAGATTTATAATAGAAATTTCCCTCGATTTATAATCTTGAAAATTTCCTGAATTCAATACTTGAATTTTTCCTCAATTCAAACTTGAATTTTCTTCAAATTTAAACTTGTAATTTTCCTAAACTTGTATTTAAAATTTTCCTGAATTCAATACTTGAATTTTTCCTCAATTCAAACTTGAATTTTCTTCAAATTTAAACTTGTAATTTTCCTAAACTTGTATTTAAAATTTTCCTGAATTCAATACTTGAAATGTTCCTCAATTCAAACTTGAATTTTCCTTAAATTCAAACTTGTAATTTTCCAAAACTTATATTTGAAATTTTCCTGAATTCAATACTTGAATTTTCCTTAAATTTAAACTTATAAATTTCCTAAATTTATATTTGAAATTTCCCACGATTTATAATCTTGAAATTTCCCTCAATTCAATACTTTTCCCTGTTTAAAAATTCGGTGAAAAAGTTCAAGAACAACAAACACTTTTTGTGTGATAACTTCTAAACTATGCAATGTACAGAATTGAATCTGGGGTCATTCGAAAGAGTAATTTTCTTAGATTTATAATAGAAATTTCCCTCGATTTATAATCTTGAAAATTTCCTGAATTCAATACTTGAATTTTTCCTCAATTCAAACTTGAATTTTCTTCAAATTTAAACTTGTAATTTTCCTAAACTTGTATTTAAAATTTTCCTGAATTCAATACTTGAATTTTTCCTCAATTCAAACTTGAATTTTCTTCAAATTTAAACTTGTAATTTTCCTAAACTTGTATTTAAAATTTTCCTGAATTCAATACTTGAAATGTTCCTCAATTCAAACTTGAATTTTCCTTAAATTTAAACTTGTAATTTTCCAAAACTTATATTTTCCCTGTTTAAAATTTCGGTGAATAAGTTCAAGAACAACAAACACTTTTTGTGTGATAACTTCTTAACTATGCAATGTACAAAATTGAATCTGGGGTCATTCGAAAGAGTAATTTTCTTAGATTTATAATAGAAATTTCCCTCGATTTATAATCTTGAAAATTTCCTGAATTCAATACTTGAATTTTTCCTCAATTCAAACTTGAATTTTCTTAAATTTATATCTGAAATTTTCCTGAAATCAATACTTGAATTTTTCCTCAATTCAAACTTGAATTTTCTTCAAATTTAAACTTGTAATTTTCCTAAACTTGTATTTAAAATTTTCCTGAATTCAATACTTGAAATGTTCCTCAATTCAAACTTGAATTTTCCTTAAATTTAAACTTGTAATTTTCCAAAACTTATATTTGAAATTTTCCTGAATTCAATACTTGAATTTTCCTTAAATTTAAACTTATAAATTTCCTAAATTTATATTTGAAATTTCCCACGATTTATAATCTTGAAATTTCCCTCAATTCAATACTTTTCCCTGTTTAAAAATTCGGTGAAAAAGTTCAAGAACAACAAACACTTTTTGTGTGATAACTTCTAAACTATGCAATGTACAGAATTGAATCTGGGGTCATTCGAAAGAGTAATTTTCTTAGATTTATAATAGAAATTTCCCTCGATTTATAATCTTGAAAATTTCCTGAATTCAATACTTGAATTTTTCCTCAATTCAAACTTTAATTTTCTTCAAATTTAAACTTTTAATTTTCCTAAACTTGTATTTAAAATTTTCCTGAATTCAATACTTGAAATGTTCCTCAATTCAAACTTGAATTTTCCTTAAATTTAAACTTGTAATTTTCCAAAACTTATATTTTCCCTGTTTAAAATTTCGGTGAATAAGTTCAAGAACAACAAACAATTTTTGTGTGATAACTTCTTAACTATGCAATGTACAAAATTGAATCTGGGGTCATTCGAAAGAGTAATTTTCTTAGATTTATAATAGAAATTTCCCTCGATTTATAATCTTGAAAATTTCCTGAATTCAATACTTGAATTTTTCCTCAATTCAAACTTGAATTTTCTTCAAATTTAAACTTGTAATTTTCCAAAACTTATATTTTCCCTGTTTAAAATTTCGGTGAATAAGTTCCAGAACAACAAACACTTTTTGTGTGATAACTTCTAAACTATGCAATGTACAGAATTGAATCTGGGGTCATTCGAAAGAGTAATTTTCTTAGATTTATAATAGAAATTTCCCTCGATTTATAATCTTGAAAATTTCCTGAATTCAATACTTGAATTTTTCCTCAATTCAAACTTGAATTTTCCTTAAATTTAAACTTGTAATTTTCCAAAACTTATATTTTCCCTGTTTAAAATTTCGGTGAATAAGTTCAAGAACAACAAACACTTTTTGTGTGATAACTTCTTAACTATGCAATGTACAAAATTGAATCTGGGGTCATTCGAAAGAGTAATTTTCTTAGATTTATAATAGAAATTTCCCTCGATTTATAATCTTGAAAATTTCCTGAATTCAATACTTGAATTTTTCCTCAATTCAAACTTGAATTTTCTTCAAATTTAAACTTGTAATTTTCCTAAACTTGTATTTAAAATTTTCCTGAATTCAATACTTGAATTTTTCCTCAATTCAAACTTGAATTTTCTTCAAATTTAAACTTGTAATTTTCCTAAACTTGTATTTAAAATTTTCCTGAATTCAATACTTGAAATGTTCCTCAATTCAAACTTGAATTTTCCTTAAATTTAAACTTGTAATTTTCCAAAACTTATATTTTCCCTGTTTAAAATTTCGGTGAATAAGTTCCAGAACAACAAACACTTTTTGTGTGATAACTTCTAAACTATGCAATGTACAGAATTGAATCTGGGGTCATTCGAAAGAGTAATTTTCTTAGATTTATAATAGAAATTTCCCTCGATTTATAATCTTGAAAATTTCCTGAATTCAATACTTGAATTTTTCCTCAATTCAAACTTGAATTTTCCTTAAATTTAAACTTGTAATTTTCCAAAACTTATATTTTCCCTGTTTAAAATTTCGGTGAATAAGTTCAAGAACAACAAACACTTTTTGTGTGATAACTTCTTAACTATGCAATGTACAAAATTGAATCTGGGGTCATTCGAAAGAGTAATTTTCTTAGATTTATAATAGAAATTTCCCTCGATTTATAATCTTGAAAATTTCCTGAATTCAATACTTGAATTTTTCCTCAATTCAAACTTGAATTTTCTTAAATTTATATCTGAAATTTTCCTGAAATCAATACTTGAATGTTTCCTCAATTCAAACTTGAATTTTCTTCGAATTTAAACTTGTAATTTTCCTAAACTTGTATTTAAAATTTTCCTGAATTCAATACTTGAAATGTTCCTCAATTCAAACTTGAATTTTCCTTAAATTTAAACTTGTAATTTTCCAAAACTTATATTTTCCCTGTTTAAAATTTCGGTGAATAAGTTCAAGAACAACAAACACTTTTTGTGTGATAACTTCTTAACTATGCAATGTACAAAATTGAATCTGGGGTCATTCGAAAGAGTAATTTTCTTAGATTTATAATAGAAATTTCCCTCGATTTATAATCTTGAAAATTTCCTGAATTCAATACTTGAATTTTTCCTCAATTCAAACTTGAATTTTCTTCAAATTTAAACTTGTAATTTTCCTAAACTTGTATTTAAAATTTTCCTGAATTCAATACTTGAAATGTTCCTCAATTCAAACTTGAATTTTCCTTAAATTCAAACTTGTAATTTTCCAAAACTTATATTTGAAATTTTCCTGAATTCAATACTTGAATTTTCCTTAAATTTAAACTTATAAATTTCCTAAATTTATATTTGAAATTTCCCACGATTTATAATCTTGAAATTTCCCTCAATTCAATACTTTTCCCTGTTTAAAAATTCGGTGAAAAAGTTCAAGAACAACAAACACTTTTTGTGTGATAACTTCTAAACTATGCAATGTACAGAATTGAATCTGGGGTCATTCGAAAGAGTAATTTTCTTAGATTTATAATAGAAATTTCCCTCGATTTATAATCTTGAAAATTTCCTGAATTCAATACTTGAATTTTTCCTCAATTCAAACTTGAATTTTCTTCAAATTTAAACTTGTAATTTTCCTAAACTTGTATTTAAAATTTTCCTGAATTCAATACTTGAATTTTTCCTCAATTCAAACTTGAATTTTCTTCAAATTTAAACTTGTAATTTTCCTAAACTTGTATTTAAAATTTTCCTGAATTCAATACTTGAAATGTTCCTCAATTCAAACTTGAATTTTCCTTAAATTTAAACTTGTAATTTTCCAAAACTTATATTTTCCCTGTTTAAAATTTCGGTGAATAAGTTCAAGAACAACAAACACTTTTTGTGTGATAACTTCTTAACTATGCAATGTACAAAATTGAATCTGGGGTCATTCGAAAGAGTAATTTTCTTAGATTTATAATAGAAATTTCCCTCGATTTATAATCTTGAAAATTTCCTGAATTCAATACTTGAATTTTTCCTCAATTCAAACTTGAATTTTCTTAAATTTATATCTGAAATTTTCCTGAAATCAATACTTGAATTTTTCCTCAATTCAAACTTGAATTTTCTTCAAATTTAAACTTGTAATTTTCCTAAACTTGTATTTAAAATTTTCCTGAATTCAATACTTGAAATGTTCCTCAATTCAAACTTGAATTTTCCTTAAATTTAAACTTGTAATTTTCCAAAACTTATATTTGAAATTTTCCTGAATTCAATACTTGAATTTTCCTTAAATTTAAACTTATAAATTTCCTAAATTTATATTTGAAATTTCCCACGATTTATAATCTTGAAATTTCCCTCAATTCAATACTTTTCCCTGTTTAAAAATTCGGTGAAAAAGTTCAAGAACAACAAACACTTTTTGTGTGATAACTTCTAAACTATGCAATGTACAGAATTGAATCTGGGGTCATTCGAAAGAGTAATTTTCTTAGATTTATAATAGAAATTTCCCTCGATTTATAATCTTGAAAATTTCCTGAATTCAATACTTGAATTTTTCCTCAATTCAAACTTTAATTTTCTTCAAATTTAAACTTTTAATTTTCCTAAACTTGTATTTAAAATTTTCCTGAATTCAATACTTGAAATGTTCCTCAATTCAAACTTGAATTTTCCTTAAATTTAAACTTGTAATTTTCCAAAACTTATATTTTCCCTGTTTAAAATTTCGGTGAATAAGTTCAAGAACAACAAACAATTTTTGTGTGATAACTTCTTAACTATGCAATGTACAAAATTGAATCTGGGGTCATTCGAAAGAGTAATTTTCTTAGATTTATAATAGAAATTTCCCTCGATTTATAATCTTGAAAATTTCCTGAATTCAATACTTGAATTTTTCCTCAATTCAAACTTGAATTTTCTTCAAATTTAAACTTGTAATTTTCCAAAACTTATATTTTCCCTGTTTAAAATTTCGGTGAATAAGTTCCAGAACAACAAACACTTTTTGTGTGATAACTTCTAAACTATGCAATGTACAGAATTGAATCTGGGGTCATTCGAAAGAGTAATTTTCTTAGATTTATAATAGAAATTTCCCTCGATTTATAATCTTGAAAATTTCCTGAATTCAATACTTGAATTTTTCCTCAATTCAAACTTGAATTTTCCTTAAATTTAAACTTGTAATTTTCCAAAACTTATATTTTCCCTGTTTAAAATTTCGGTGAATAAGTTCAAGAACAACAAACACTTTTTGTGTGATAACTTCTTAACTATGCAATGTACAAAATTGAATCTGGGGTCATTCGAAAGAGTAATTTTCTTAGATTTATAATAGAAATTTCCCTCGATTTATAATCTTGAAAATTTCCTGAATTCAATACTTGAATTTTTCCTCAATTCAAACTTGAATTTTCTTCAAATTTAAACTTGTAATTTTCCTAAACTTGTATTTAAAATTTTCCTGAATTCAATACTTGAATTTTTCCTCAATTCAAACTTGAATTTTCTTCAAATTTAAACTTGTAATTTTCCTAAACTTGTATTTAAAATTTTCCTGAATTCAATACTTGAAATGTTCCTCAATTCAAACTTGAATTTTCCTTAAATTTAAACTTGTAATTTTCCAAAACTTATATTTTCCCTGTTTAAAATTTCGGTGAATAAGTTCCAGAACAACAAACACTTTTTGTGTGATAACTTCTAAACTATGCAATGTACAGAATTGAATCTGGGGTCATTCGAAAGAGTAATTTTCTTAGATTTATAATAGAAATTTCCCTCGATTTATAATCTTGAAAATTTCCTGAATTCAATACTTGAATTTTTCCTCAATTCAAACTTGAATTTTCCTTAAATTTAAACTTGTAATTTTCCAAAACTTATATTTTCCCTGTTTAAAATTTCGGTGAATAAGTTCAAGAACAACAAACACTTTTTGTGTGATAACTTCTTAACTATGCAATGTACAAAATTGAATCTGGGGTCATTCGAAAGAGTAATTTTCTTAGATTTATAATAGAAATTTCCCTCGATTTATAATCTTGAAAATTTCCTGAATTCAATACTTGAATTTTTCCTCAATTCAAACTTGAATTTTCTTAAATTTATATCTGAAATTTTCCTGAAATCAATACTTGAATGTTTCCTCAATTCAAACTTGAATTTTCTTCGAATTTAAACTTGTAATTTTCCTAAACTTGTATTTAAAATTTTCCTGAATTCAATACTTGAAATGTTCCTCAATTCAAACTTGAATTTTCCTTAAATTTAAACTTGTAATTTTCCAAAACTTATATTTTCCCTGTTTAAAATTTCGGTGAATAAGTTCAAGAACAACAAACACTTTTTGTGTGATAACTTCTTAACTATGCAATGTACAAAATTGAATCTGGGGTCATTCGAAAGAGTAATTTTCTTAGATTTATAATAGAAATTTCCCTCGATTTATAATCTTGAAAATTTCCTGAATTCAATACTTGAATTTTTCCTCAATTCAAACTTGAATTTTCTTCAAATTTAAACTTGTAATTTTCCTAAACTTGTATTTAAAATTTTCCTGAATTCAATACTTGAAATGTTCCTCAATTCAAACTTGAATTTTCCTTAAATTTAAACTTGTAATTTTCCAAAACTTATATTTGAAATTTTCCTGAATTCAATACTTGAATTTTCCTTAAATTTAAACTTATAAATTTCCTAAATTTATATTTGAAATTTCCCACGATTTATAATCTTGAAATTTCCCTCAATTCAATACTTTTCCCTGTTTAAAAATTCGGTGAAAAAGTTCAAGAACAACAAACACTTTTTGTGTGATAACTTCTAAACTATGCAATGTACAGAATTGAATCTGGGGTCATTCGAAAGAGTAATTTTCTTAGATTTATAATAGAAATTTCCCTCGATTTATAATCTTGAAAATTTCCTGAATTCAATACTTGAATTTTTCCTCAATTCAAACTTGAATTTTCTTCAAATTTAAACTTGTAATTTTCCTAAACTTGTATTTAAAATTTTCCTGAATTCAATACTTGAATTTTTCCTCAATTCAAACTTGAATTTTCTTCAAATTTAAACTTGTAATTTTCCTAAACTTGTATTTAAAATTTTCCTGAATTCAATACTTGAAATGTTCCTCAATTCAAACTTGAATTTTCCTTAAATTTAAACTTGTAATTTTCCAAAACTTATATTTTCCCTGTTTAAAATTTCGGTGAATAAGTTCAAGAACAACAAACACTTTTTGTGTGATAACTTCTAAACTATGCAATGTACAAAATTGAATCTGGGGTCATTCGAAAGAGTAATTTTCTTAGATTTATAATAGAAATTTCCCTCGATTTATAATCTTGAAAATTTCCTGAATTCAATAGTTGAATTTTTCCTCAATTCAAACTTGAATTTTCTTCAAATTTAAACTTGTAATTTTCCTAAACTTGTATTTAAAATTTTCCTGAATTCAATACTTGAATTTTTCCTCAATTCAAACTTGAATTTTCTTAAATTTATATCTGAAATTTTCCTGAAATCAATACTTGAATTTTTCCTCAATTCAAACTTGAATTTTCTTCAAATTTAAACTTGTAATTTTCCTAAACTTGTATTTAAAATTTTCCTGAATTCAATACTTGAAATGTTCCTCAATTCAAACTTGAATTTTCCTTAAATTTAAACTTGTAATTTTCCAAAACTTATATTAGAAATTTTCCTGAATTCAATACTTGAATTTTCCTTAAATTTAAACTTATAAATTTCCTAAATTTATATTTGAAATTTCCCACGATTTATAATCTTGAAATTTCCCTCAATTCAATACTTTTCCCTGTTTAAAAATTCGGTGAAAAAGTTCAAGAACAACAAACACTTTTTGTGTGATAACTTCTAAACTATGCAATGTACAGAATTGAATCTGGGGTCATTCGAAAGAGTAATTTTCTTAGATTTATAATAGAAATTTCCCTCGATTTATAATCTTGAAAATTTCCTGAATTCAATACTCGAATTTTTCCTCAATTCAAACTTGAATTTTCTTCAAATTTAAACTTGTAATTTTCCTAAACTTGTATTTAAAATTTTCCTGAATTCAATACTTGAAATGTTCCTCAATTCAAACTTGAATTTTCCTTAAAGGCCCTAGGGGTATAAGCATAGTGAATTTGCCCTTGAAAGATGTCGGCACGATACTGAGAGGATTTTTAGGTACTAATGAGATAATAAGATCCTGAAAGTTTCAGATCTCTAACCCATTTGGTTTTTGAGAAAAAGCAATATATGTAAAAATCAGAAAAAATGAAAATTCTCTGAAACGCGTGAATCGATTTATTTGAATTTTGGATATGTTTTGGGGGTTGATGGTAGCTTCTAGGAAAAAAATTATGAGCTATATCGGTTGATAAAAACCTCGAAAAAAATGACGCTTTTGTTTTAATTTTGATTTTTAACTATGATACGATCCTGGCACAATTATGAAACCATTTTTTTCGAATTCCTCATCCATTTTTCTATGGATTTATGAGCTTTTAAGATTTTTAAAAAAGGTACGCCATATTGCAAAAAAATAAAAACCATTTCTTATGCAAATATTCACTTTATTTATGTATTTTATGCCTAAATCTTTATTTTTGTCGTTCATATATATCTTTTAACCTCATTTTAAATATAATGCGGGATATTATAGATAATCCTGATGGTATATGTCATCTATTAGAACCTGGCGATGCATTTGTGGTTGATCGTGGATTCCGTGATGTTAAAGCATACTTAGAAAGTAAAAATTATAAAGTATTAATGCCAGCACTTAAGGGAAAACGAAATCAATTAACAACAGCCGAGTCTAATGCTTCAAGATATGTAACTAAAATTCGTTGGCCCGTAGAGGCAACTCATGGAATGTTAAAACAAAAATATCATTTACTTGATCAAAGAATTGACAATAAAATGCTTCCGAGAATTGGAAGTTTTTTCAAAATTGCCTCATTTCTACATAATACGTACAGTAAGCGTCTTACTTCCGACTCAGAGTTTTTGGATGAAGTCGTCGAAACAATGAAATCACAAAATAGTGTAGAAAATACGTTAGCTAATGAAGTTCAACAAAATGGCTGGCAACGTAAAAAATTGCCGTTTCAAACTATTTCATCTGAAGCTCTAGAAGACTTTCCAGAAATGACGGAAAAAGATCTGCGAATCTTTTTCACCGGTTCTTATCAATTGAAGCAGGCTGTGTCGTATTTAGCAGAAATGCTTGATGAAACAGGTAATCTTACTATGTATGTAACATGATATTTGGTCCCCTCAGGGTTTCAAATTCATTTACCAATCCTCTCCATCTTTCCACTCTCACCATCGCCTTTTCAGCGGGACCTACTGTTTATGGTGGGTTCCGAACCACCTTTTTCCAACAACACGTGAAAAACACCCCGGGTGGGTCAGTTTCCGGTTTTTTACCAGACGGTCACCCATCCTAGTGCCGTTCACGTTCCACATTGTTTAACTTCGGTGATCTAACGAGAACCGGTGCTTTCAACGGGACTACGGTTGTTGGCTTTAAGTAATCTTACTATTCAATATGTAAAAGACCAGTCAAACATACTCAAAGCTCAAGTTCAATCCCGTCATATCAATAAGAAGGTTTATAGATGTTTTATTGAGTATAAAAAAAACGCTATTGGTCCCAAAAGCATATTGAGGCATAGTTGTGAGTGTGCAAATGGTCTTAGAACAATTGGATGTTGCTCTCACGTCGCTGCTATTATTTATTACTTGTCACACGGAAGATATTTGACAAAAATTCTGAGGCCTTCTGAAACACTAAGCGAATTATTTAATAGAGACAATGTTGCGCCGGTGATCGAAGATGATAGTGATGAAGACTGATAAAATATGATCATAAACTTTTTCTTCCAAATATACCTTTCAAACATTTGTTGTTATTTATTTATAATTTAGCAACTAAAATCTGTTTCTTATGTTATAAGCGCACAATGTTTAAAATATTTTAGTTAATATTCATTGATATTTTAAAATTTAATTTTTGATTTAGAAATGACTATTTGAAATGAGGTTAAAAGATATATATGAACGACAAAAATAAAGATTTAGGCATAAAATACATAAATAAAGTGAATATTTGCATAAGAAATGGTTTTTATTTTTTTGCAATATGGCGTACCTTTTTTAAAAATCTTAAAAGCTCATAAATCCATAGAAAAATGGATGAGGAATTCGAAAAAAATGGTTTCATAATTGTGCCAGGATCGTATCATAGTTAAAAATCAAAATTAAAACAAAAGCGTCATTTTTTTCGAGGTTTTTATCAACCGATATAGCTCATAATTTTTTTCCTAGAAGCTACCATCAACCCCCAAAACATATCCAAAATTCAAATAAATCGATTCACGCGTTTCAGAGAATTTTCATTTTTTCTGATTTTTACATATATTGCTTTTTCTCAAAAACCAAATGGGTTAGAGATCTGAAACTTTCAGGATCTTATTATCTCATTAGTACCTAAAAATCCTCTCAGTATCGTGCCGACATCTTTCAAGGGCAAATTCACTATGCTTACACCCCTAGGGCCTTTAAACTTGTAATTTTCCAAAACTTATATTTGAAATTTTCCTGAATTCAATACTTGAATTTTCCTTAAATTTAAACTTATAAATTTCCTAAATTTATATTTGAAATTTCCCACGATTTATAATCTTGAAATTTCCCTCAATTCAATACTTTTCCCTGTTTAAAAATTCGGTGAAAAAGTTCAAGAACAACAAACACTTTTTGTGTGATAACTTCTAAACTATGCAATGTACAGAATTGAATCTGGGGTCATTCAAAAGAGTAATTTTCTTAGATTTATAATAGAAATTTCCCTCGATTTATAATCTTGAAAATTTCCTGAATTCAATACTTGAATTTTTCCTCAATTCAAACTTGAATTTTCTTCAAATTTAAACTTGTAATTTTCCTAAACTTGTATTTAAAATTTTCCTGAATTCAATACTTGAATTTTTCCTCAATTCAAACTTGAATTTTCTTCAAATTTAAACTTGTAATTTTCCTAAACTTGTATTTAAAATTTTCCTGAATTCAATACTTGAAATGTTCCTCAATTCAAACTTGAATTTTCCTTAAATTTAAACTTGTAATTTTCCAAAACTTATATTTTCCCTGTTTAAAATTTCGGTGAATAAGTTCAAGAACAACAAACACTTTTTGTGTGATAACTTCTTAACTATGCAATGTACAAAATTGAATCTGGGGTCATACGAAAGAGTAATTTTCTTAGATTTATAATAGAAATTTCCGTCGATTTATAATCTTGAAAATTTCCTGAATTCAATACTTGAATTTTTCCTCAATTCAAACTTGAATTTTCTTCAAATTTAAACTTGTAATTTTCCTAAACTTGTATTTAAAATTTTCCTGAATTCAATACTTGAATTTTTCCTGAATTCAAACTTGAATTTTCTTCAAATTTAAACTTGTAATTTTCCTAAACTTGTATTTAAAATTTTCCTGAATTCAATACTTGAAATGTTCCTCAATTCAAACTTGAATTTTCCTTAAATTTAAACTTGTAATTTTCCAAAACTTATATTTTCCCTGTTTAAAATTTCGGTGAATAAGTTCCAGAACAACAAACACTTTTTGTGTGATAACTTCTAAACTATGCAATGTACAGAATTGAATCTGGGGTCATTCGAAAGAGTAATTTTCTTAGATTTATAATAGAAATTTCCCTCGATTTATAATCTTGAAAATTTCCTGAATTCAATACTTGAATTTTTCCTCAATTCAAACTTGAATTTTCTTCAAATTTAAACTTGTAATTTTCCTAAACTTGTATTTAAAATTTTCCTGAATTCAATACTTGAATTTTTCCTCAATTCAAACTTGAATTTTCTTCAAATTTAAACTTGTAATTTTCCTAAACTTGTATTTAAAATTTTCCTGAATTCAATACTTGAAATGTTCCTCAATTCAAACTTGAATTTTCCTTAAATTTAAACTTGTAATTTTCCAAAACTTATATTTTCCCTGTTTAAAATTTCGGTGAATAAGTTCAAGAACAACAAACACTTTTTGTGTGATAACTTCTTAACTATGCAATGTACAAAATTGAATCTGGGGTCATTCGAAAGAGTAATTTTCTTAGATTTATAATAGAAATTTCCCTCGATTTATAATCTTGAAAATTTCCTGAATTCAATACTTGAATTTTTCCTCAATTCAAACTTGAATTTTCTTCAAATTTAAACTTGTAATTTTCCTAAACTTGTATTTAAAATTTTCCTGAATTCAATACTTGAATTTTTCCTCAATTCAAACTTGAATTTTCTTCAAATTTAAACTTGTAATTTTCCTAAACTTGTATTTAAAATTTTCCTGAATTCAATACTTGAAATGTTCCTCAATTCAAACTTGAATTTTCCTTAAATTTAAACTTGTAATTTTCCAAAACTTATATTTGAAATTTTCCTGAATTCAATACTTGAATTTTCCTTAAATTTAAACTTATAAATTTCCTAAATTTATATTTGAAATTTCCCACGATTTATAATCTTGAAATTTCCCTCAATTCAATACTTTTCCCTGTTTAAAAATTCGGTGAAAAAGTTCAAGAACAACAAACACTTTTTGTGTGATAACTTCTAAACTATGCAATGTACAGAATTGAATCTGGGGTCATTCGAAAGAGTAATTTTCTTAGATTTATAATAGAAATTTCCCTCGATTTATAATCTTGAAAATTTCCTGAATTCAATACTCGAATTTTTCCTCAATTCAAACTTGAATTTTCTTCAAATTTAAACTTGTAATTTTCCTAAACTTGTATTTAAAATTTTCCTGAATTCAATACTTGAATTTTTCCTCAATTCAAACTTGAATATTCTTCAAATTTAAACTTGTAATTTTCCTAAACTTGTATTTAAAATTTTCCTGAATTCAATACTTGAAATGTTCCTCAATTCAAACTTGAATTTTCCTTAAATTTAAACTTGTAATTTTCCAAAACTTATATTTTCCCTGTTTAAAATTTCGGTGAATAAGTTCAAGAACAACAAACACTTTTTGTGTGATAACTTCTTAACTATGCAATGTACAAAATTGAATCTGGGGTCATTCGAAAGAGTAATTTTCTTAGATTTATAATAGAAATTTCCCTCGATTTATAATCTTGAAAATTTCCTGAATTCAATACTTGAATTTTTCCTCAATTCAAACTTGAATTTTCTTCAAATTTAAACTTGTAATTTTCCTAAACTTGTATTTAAAATTTTCCTGAATTCAATACTTGAATTTTTCCTCAATTCAAACTTGAATTTTCTTCAAATTTAAACTTGTAATTTTCCTAAACTTGTATTTAAAATTTTCCTGAATTCAATACTTGAAATGTTCCTCAATTCAAACTTGAATTTTCCTTAAATTTAAACTTGTAATTTTCCAAAACTTATATTTTCCCTGTTTAAAATTTCGGTGAATAAGTTCAAGAACAACAAACACTTTTTGTGTGATAACTTCTTAACTATGCAATGTACAAAATTGAATCTGGGGTCATACGAAAGAGTAATTTTCTTAGATTTATAATAGAAATTTCCCTCGATTTATAATCTTGAAAATTTCCTGAATTCAATACTTGAATTTTTCCTCAATTCAAACTTGAATTTTCTTCAAATTTAAACTTGTAATTTTCCTAAACTTGTATTTAAAATTTTCCTGAATTCAATACTTGAATTTTTCCTCAATTCAAACTTGAATTTTCTTCAAATTTAAACTTGTAATTTTCCTAAACTTGTATTTAAAATTTTCCTGAATTCAATACTTGAAATGTTCCTCAATTCAAACTTGAATTTTCCTTAAATTTAAACTTGTAATTTTCCAAAACTTATATTTGAAATTTTCCTGAATTCAATACTTGAATTTTCCTTAAATTTAAACTTATAAATTTCCTAAATTTATATTTGAAATTTCCCACGATTTATAATCTTGAAATTTCCCTCAATTCAATACTTTTCCCTGTTTAAAAATTCGGTGAATAAGTTCAAGAACAACAAACACTTTTTGTGTGATAACTTCTAAACTATGCAATGTACAGAATTGAATCTGGGGTCATTCGAAAGAGTAATTTTCTTAGATTTATAATAGAAATTTCCCTCGATTTATAATCTTGAAAATTTCCTGAATTCAATACTTGAATTTTTCCTCAATTCAAACTTGAATTTTCTTCAAATTTAAACTTGTAATTTTCCAAAACTTATATTTTCCCTGTTTAAAATTTCGGTGAATAAGTTCCAGAACAACAAACACTTTTTGTGTGATAACTTCTAAACTATGCAATGTACAGAATTGAATCTGGGGTCATTCGAAAGAGTAATTTTCTTAGATTTATAATAGAAATTCCCCTCGATTTATAATCTTGAAAATTTCCTGAATTCAATACTTGAATTTTTCCTCAATTCAAACTTGAATTTTCTTAAATTTATATCTGAAATTTTCCTGAAATCAATACTTGAATTTTTCCTCAATTCAAACTTGAATTTTCTTCAAATTTAAACTTGTAATTTTCCTAAACTTGTATTTAAAATTTTCCTGAATTCAATACTTGAAATGTTCCTCAATTCAAACTTGAATTTTCCTTAAATTTAAACTTGTAATTTTCCAAAACTTATATTTGAAATTTTCCTGAATTCAATACTTGAATTTTCCTTAAATTTAAACTTATAAATTTCCTAAATTTATATTTGAAATTTCCCACGATTTATAATCTTGAAATTTCCCTCAATTCAATACTTTTCCCTGTTTAAAAATTCGGTGAATAAGTTCAAGAACAACAAACACTTTTTGTGTGATAACTTCTAAACTATGCAATGTACAGAATTGAATCTGGGGTCATTCGAAAGAGTAATTTTCTTAGATTTATAATAGAAATTTCCCTCGATTTATAATCTTGAAAATTTCCTGAATTCAATACTTTAATTTTTCCTCAATTCAAACTTGAATTTTCTTAAATTTATATCTGAAATTTTCCTGAAATCAATACTTGAATTTTTCCTCAATTCAAACTTGAATTTTCTTCAAATTTAAACTTGTAATTTTCCTAAACTTGTATTTAAAATTTTCCTGAATTCAATACTTGAAATGTTCCTCAATTCAAACTTGAATTTTCCTTAAATTTAAACTTGTAATTTTCCAAAACTTATATTTGAAATTTTCCTGAATTCAATACTTGAATTTTCCTTAAATTTAAACTTATAAATTTCCTAAATTTATATTTGAAATTTCCCACGATTTATAATCTTGAAATTTCCCTCAATTCAATACTTTTCCCTGTTTAAAAATTCGGTGAAAAAGTTCAAGAACAACAAACACTTTTTGTGTGATAACTTCTAAACTATGCAATGTACAGAATTGAATCTGGGGTCATTCGAAAGAGTAATTTTCTTAGATTTATAATAGAAATTTCCCTGGATTTATAATCTTGAAAATTTCCTGAATTCAATACTCGAATTTTTCCTCAATTCAAACTTGAATTTTCTTCAAATTTAAACTTGTAATTTTCCTAAACTTGTATTTAAAATTTTCCTGAATTCAATACTTGAATTTTTCCTCAATTCAAACTTGAATATTCTTCAAATTTAAACTTGTAATTTTCCTAAACTTGTATTTAAAATTTTCCTGAATTCAATACTTGAAATGTTCCTCAATTCAAACTTGAATTTTCCTTAAATTTAAACTTGTAATTTTCCAAAACTTATATTTTCCCTGTTTAAAATTTCGGTGAATAAGTTCAAGAACAACAAACACTTTTTGTGTGATAACTTCTTAACTATGCAATGTACAAAATTGAATCTGGGGTCATTCGAAAGAGTAATTTTCTTAGATTTATAATAGAAATTTCCCTCGATCTATAATCTTGAAAATTTCCTGAATTCAATACTTGAATTTTTCCTCAATTCAAACTTGAATTTTCTTCAAATTTAAACTTGTAATTTTCCAAAACTTATATTTTCCCTGTTTAAAATTTCGGTGAATAAGTTCCAGAACAACAAACACTTTTTGTGTGATAACTTCTAAACTATGCAATGTACAGAATTGAATCTGGGGTCATTCGAAAGAGTAATTTTCTTAGATTTATAATAGAAATTTCCCTCGATTTATAATCTTGAAAATTTCCTGAATTCAATACTTGAATTTTTCCTCAATTCAAACTTGAATTTTCTTAAATTTATATCTGAAATTTTCCTGAAATCAATACTTGAATTTTTCCTCAATTCAAACTTGAATTTTCTTCAAATTTAAACTTGTAATTTTCCTAAACTTGTATTTAAAATTTTCCTGAATTCAATACTTGAAATGTTCCTCAATTCAAACTTGAATTTTCCTTAAATTTAAACTTGTAATTTTCCAAAACTTATATTTGAAATTTTCCTGAATTCAATACTTGAATTTTCCTTAAATTTAAACTTATAAATTTCCTAAATTTATATTTGAAATTTCCCACGATTTATAATCTTGAAATTTCCCTCAATTCAATACTTTTCCCTGTTTAAAAATTCGGTGAAAAAGTTCAAGAACAACAAACACTTTTTGTGTGATAACTTCTAAACTATGCAATGTACAGAATTGAATCTGGGGTCATTCGAAAGAGTAATTTTCTTAGATTTATAATAGAAATTTCCCTCGATTTATAATCTTGAAAATTTCCTGAATTCAATACTTGAATTTTTCCTCAATTCAAACTTGAATTTTCTTCAAATTTAAACTTGTAATTTTCCTAAACTTGTATTTAAAATTTTCCTGAATTCAATACTTGAATTTTTCCTCAATTCAAACTTGAATTTTCTTCAAATTTAAACTTGTATTTAAATTTTCCTGAATTCAATACTTGAAATGTTCCTCAATTCAAACTTGAATTTTCCTTAAATTTAAACTTGTAATTTTCCAAAACTTATATTTGAAATTTTCCTGAATTCAATACTTGAATTTTCCTTAAATTTAAACTTATAAATTTCCTAAATTTATATTTGAAATTTCCCACGATTTATAATTTTGAAATTTCCCTCAATTCAATACTTTTCCCTGTTTAAAAATTCGGTGAAAAAGTTCAAGAACAACAAACACTTTTTGTGTGATAACTTCTAAACTATGCAATGTACAGAATTGAATCTGGGGTCATTCGAAAGAGTAATTTTCTTAGATTTATAATAGAAATTTCCCTCGATTTATAATCTTGAAAATTTCCTGAATTCAATACTTGAATTTTTCCTCAATTCAAACTTGAATTTTCTTCAAATTTAAACTTGTAATTTTCCAAAACTTATATTTTCCCTGTTTAAAATTTCGGTGAATAAGTTCCAGAACAACAAACACTTTTTGTGTGATAACTTCTAAACTATGCAATGTACAGAATTGAATCTGGGGTCATTCGAAAGAGTAATTTTCTTAGATTTATAATAGAAATTTCCCTCGATTTATAATCTTGAAAATTTCCTGAATTCAATACTTGAATTTTTCCTCAATTCAAACTTGAATTTTCTTAAATTTATATCTGAAATTTTCCTGAAATCAATACTTGAATTTTTCCTCAATTCAAACTTGAATTTTCTTCAAATTTAAACTTGTAATTTTCCTAAACTTGTATTTAAAATTTTCCTGAATTCAATACTTGAAATGTTCCTCAATTCAAACTTGAATTTTCTTCAAATTTAAACTTGTATTTAAATTTTCCTGAATTCAATACTTGAAATGTTCCTCAATTCAAACTTGAATTTTCCTTAAATTTAAACTTGTAATTTTCCTAAATTTATATTTGAAATTTCCCACGATTTATAATCTTGAAATTTCCCTCAATTCAATACTTTTCCCTGTTTAAAAATTCGGTGAATAAGTTCAAGAACAACAAACACTTTTTGTGTGATAACTTCTAAACTATGCAATGTACAGAATTGAATCTGGGGTCATTCGAAAGAGTAATTTTCTTAGATTTATAATAGAAATTTCCCTCGATTTATAATCATGAAAATTTCCTGAATTCAATACTTGAATTTTTCCTCAATTCAAACTTGAATTTTCTTAAATTTATATCTGAAATTTTCCTGAAATCAATACTTGAATTTTTCCTCAAATCAAACTTGAATTTTCTTCAAATTTAAACTTGTAATTTTCCTAAACTTGTATTTAAAATTTTCCTGAATTCAATACTTGAAATGTTCCTCAATTCAAACTTGAATTTTCCTTAAATTTAAACTTGTAATTTTCCAAAACTTATATTTGAAATTTTCCTGAATTCAATACTTGAATTTTCCTTAAATTTAAACTTATAAATTTCCTAAATTTATATTTGAAATTTCCCATGATTTATAATCTTGAAATTTCCCTCAATTCAATACTTTTCCCTGTTTAAAAATTCGGTGAAAAAGTTCAAGAACAACAAACACTTTTTGTGTGATAACTTCTAAACTATGCAATGTACAGAATTGAATCTGGGGTCATTCGAAAGAGTAATTTTCTTAGATTTATAATAGAAATTTCCCTCGATTTATAATCTTGAAAATTTCCTGAATTCAATACTCGAATTTTTCCTCAATTCAAACTTGAATTTTCTTCAAATTTAAACTTGTAATTTTCCTAAACTTGTATTTAAAATTTTCCTGAAATCAATACTTGAATTTTTCCTCAATTCAAACTTGAATTTTCTTCAAATTTAAACTTGTAATTTTCCTAAACTTGTATTTAAAATTTTCCTGAATTCAATACTTGAATTTTTCCTCAATTCAAACTTGAATATTCTTCAAATTTAAACTTGTAATTTTCCTAAACTTGTATTTAAAATTTTCCTGAATTCAATACTTGAAATGTTCCTCAATTCAAACTTGAATTTTCCTTAAATTTAAACTTGTAATTTTCCAAAACTTATATTTTCCCTGTTTAAAATTTCGGTGAATAAGTTCAAGAACAACAAACACTTTTTGTGTGATAACTTCTTAACTATGCAATGTACAAAATTGAATCTGGGGTCATTCGAAAGAGTAATTTTCTTAGATTTATAATAGAAATTTCCCTCGATCTATAATCTTGAAAATTTCCTGAATTCAATACTTGAATTTTTCCTCAATTCAAACTTGAATTTTCTTCAAATTTAAACTTGTAATTTTCCAAAACTTATATTTTCCCTGTTTAAAATTTCGGTGAATAAGTTCCAGAACAACAAACACTTTTTGTGTGATAACTTCTAAACTATGCAATGTACAGAATTGAATCTGGGGTCATTCGAAAGAGTAATTTTCTTAGATTTATAATAGAAATTTCCCTCGATTTATAATCTTGAAAATTTCCTGAATTCAATACTTGAATTTTTCCTCAATTCAAACTTGAATTTTCTTAAATTTATATCTGAAATTTTCCTGAAATCAATACTTGAATTTTTCCTCAATTCAAACTTGAATTTTCTTCAAATTTAAACTTGTAATTTTCCTAAACTTGTATTTAAAATTTTCCTGAATTCAATACTTGAAATGTTCCTCAATTCAAACTTGAATTTTCCTTAAATTTAAACTTGTAATTTTCCAAAACTTATATTTGAAATTTTCCTGAATTCAATACTTGAATTTTCCTTAAATTTAAACTTATAAATTTCCTAAATTTATATTTGAAATTTCCAACGATTTATAATCTTGAAATTTCCCTCAATTCAATACTTTTCCCTGTTTAAAAATTCGGTGAATAAGTTCAAGAACAACAAACACTTTTTGTGTGATAACTTCTAAACTATGCAATGTACAGAATTGAATCTGGGGTCATTCGAAAGAGTAATTTTCTTAGATTTATAATAGAAATTTCCCTCGATTTATAATCTTGAAAATTTCCTGAATTCAATACTTGAATTTTTCCTCAATTCAAACTTGAATTTTCTTAAATTTATATCTGAAATTTTCCTGAAATCAATACTTGAATTTTTCCTCAATTCAAACTTGAATTTTCTTCAAATTTAAACTTGTAATTTTCCTAAACTTGTATTTAAAATTTTCCTGAATTCAATACTTGAAATGTTCCTCAATTCAAACTTGAATTTTCCTTAAATTTAAACTTGTAATTTTCCAAAACTTATATTTGAAATTTTCCTGAATTCAATACTTGAATTTTCCTTAAATTTAAACTTATAAATTTCCTAAATTTATATTTGAAATTTCCCACGATTTATAATCTTGAAATTTCCCTCAATTCAATACTTTTCCCTGTTTAAAAATTCGGTGAAAAAGTTCAAGAACAACAAACACTTTTTGTGTGATAACTTCTAAACTATGCAATGTACAGAATTGAATCTGGGGTCATTCGAAAGAGTAATTTTCTTAGATTTATAATAGAAATTTCCCTCGATTTATAATCTTGAAAATTTCCTGAATTCAATACTTGAATTTTTCCTCAATTCAAACTTGAATTTTCTTCAAATTTAAACTTGTAATTTTCCTAAACTTGTATTTAAAATTTTCCTGAATTCAATACTTGAATTTTTCCTCAATTCAAACTTGAATTTTCTTCAAATTTAAACTTGTATTTAAATTTTCCTGAATTCAATACTTGAAATGTTCCTCAATTCAAACTTGAATTTTCCTTAAATTTAAACTTGTAATTTTCCAAAACTTATATTTGAAATTTTCCTGAATTCAATACTTGAATTTTCCTTAAATTTAAACTTATAAATTTCCTAAATTTATATTTGAAATTTCCCACGATTTATAATTTTGAAATTTCCCTCAATTCAATACTTTTCCCTGTTTAAAAATTCGGTGAAAAAGTTCAAGAACAACAAACACTTTTTGTGTGATAACTTCTAAACTATGCAATGTACAGAATTGAATCTGGGGTCATTCGAAAGAGTAATTTTCTTAGATTTATAATAGAAATTTCCCTCGATTTATAATCTTGAAAATTTCCTGAATTCAATACTTGAATTTTTCCTCAATTCAAACTTGAATTTTCTTCAAATTTAAACTTGTAATTTTCCAAAACTTATATTTTCCCTGTTTAAAATTTCGGTGAATAAGTTCCAGAACAACAAACACTTTTTGTGTGATAACTTCTAAACTATGCAATGTACAGAATTGAATCTGGGGTCATTCGAAAGAGTAATTTTCTTAGATTTATAATAGAAATTTCCCTCGATTTATAATCTTGAAAATTTCCTGAATTCAATACTTGAATTTTTCCTCAATTCAAACTTGAATTTTCTTAAATTTATATCTGAAATTTTCCTGAAATCAATACTTGAATTTTTCCTCAATTCAAACTTGAATTTTCTTCAAATTTAAACTTGTAATTTTCCTAAACTTGTATTTAAAATTTTCCTGAATTCAATACTTGAAATGTTCCTCAATTCAAACTTGAATTTTCTTCAAATTTAAACTTGTATTTAAATTTTCCTGAATTCAATACTTGAAATGTTCCTCAATTCAAACTTGAATTTTCCTTAAATTTAAACTTGTAATTTTCCTAAATTTATATTTGAAATTTCCCACGATTTATAATCTTGAAATTTCCCTCAATTCAATACTTTTCCCTGTTTAAAAATTCGGTGAATAAGTTCAAGAACAACAAACACTTTTTGTGTGATAACTTCTAAACTATGCAATGTACAGAATTGAATCTGGGGTCATTCGAAAGAGTAATTTTCTTAGATTTATAATAGAAATTTCCCTCGATTTATAATCATGAAAATTTCCTGAATTCAATACTTGAATTTTTCCTCAATTCAAACTTGAATTTTCTTAAATTTATATCTGAAATTTTCCTGAAATCAATACTTGAATTTTTCCTCAAATCAAACTTGAATTTTCTTCAAATTTAAACTTGTAATTTTCCTAAACTTGTATTTAAAATTTTCCTGAATTCAATACTTGAAATGTTCCTCAATTCAAACTTGAATTTTCCTTAAATTTAAACTTGTAATTTTCCAAAACTTATATTTGAAATTTTCCTGAATTCAATACTTGAATTTTCCTTAAATTTAAACTTATAAATTTCCTAAATTTATATTTGAAATTTCCCACGATTTATAATCTTGAAATTTCCCTCAATTCAATACTTTTCCCTGTTTAAAAATTCGGTGAAAAAGTTCAAGAACAACAAACACTTTTTGTGTGATAACTTCTAAACTATGCAATGTACAGAATTGAATCTGGGGTCATTCGAAAGAGTAATTTTCTTAGATTTATAATAGAAATTTCCCTCGATTTATAATCTTGAAAATTTCCTGAATTCAATACTCGAATTTTTCCTCAATTCAAACTTGAATTTTCTTCAAATTTAAACTTGTAATTTTCCTAAACTTGTATTTAAAATTTTCCTGAAATCAATACTTGAATTTTTCCTCAATTCAAACTTGAATTTTCTTCAAATTTAAACTTGTAATATTCCTAAACTTGTATTTAAAATTTTCCTGAATTCAATACTTGAAATGTTCCTCAATTCAAACTTGAATTTTCCTTAAATTTAAACTTGTAATTTTCCAAAACTTATATTTGAAATTTTCCTGAATTCAATACTTGAATTTTCCTTAAATTTAAACTTATAAATTTCCTAAATTTATATTTGAAATTTCCCACGATTTATAATCTTGAAATTTCCCTCAATTCAATACTTTTCCCTGTTTAAAAATTCGGTGAAAAAGTTCAAGAACAACAAACACTTTTTGTGTGATAACTTCTAAACTATGCAATGTACAGAATTGAATCTGGGGTCATTCGAAAGAGTAATTTTCTTAGATTTATAATAGAAATTTCCCTCGATTTATAATCTTGAAAATTTCCTGAATTCAATACTCGAATTTTTCCTCAATTCAAACTTGAATTTTCTTCAAATTTAAACTTGTAATTTTCCTAAACTTGTATTTAAAATTTTCCTGAATTCAATACTTGAATTTTTCCTCAATTCAAACTTGAATATTCTTCAAATTTAAACTTGTAATTTTCCTAAACTTGTATTTAAAATTTTCCTGAATTCAATACTTGAAATGTTCCTCAATTCAAACTTGAATTTTCCTTAAATTTAAACTTGTAATTTTCCAAAACTTATATTTTCCCTGTTTAAAATTTCGGTGAATAAGTTCAAGAACAACAAACACTTTTTGTGTGATAACTTCTTAACTATGCAATGTACAAAATTGAATCTGGGGTCATTCGAAAGAGTAATTTTCTTAGATTTATAATAGAAATTTCCCTCGATTTATAATCTTGAAAATTTCCTGAATTCAATACTTGAATTTTTCCTCAATTCAAACTTGAATTTTCTTCAAATTTAAACTTGTAATTTTCCAAAACTTATATTTTCCCTGTTTAAAATTTCGGTGAATAAGTTCCAGAACAACAAACACTTTTTGTGTGATAACTTCTAAACTATGCAATGTACAGAATTGAATCTGGGGTCATTCGAAAGAGTAATTTTCTTAGATTTATAATAGAAATTTCCCTCGATTTATAATCTTGAAAATTTCCTGAATTCAATACTTGAATTTTTCCTCAATTCAAACTTGAATTTTCTTCAAATTTAAACTTGTAATTTTCCTAAACTTGTATTTAAAATTTTCCTGAATTCAATACTTGAATTTTTCCTCAATTCAAACTTGAATTTTCTTCAAATTTAAACTTGTAATTTTCCTAAACTTGTATTTAAAATTTTCCTGAATTCAATACTTGAATTTTTCCTCAATTCAAACTTGAATTTTCTTCAAATTTAAACTTGTAATTTTCCTAAACTTGTATTTAAAATTTTCCTGAATTCAATACTTGAAATGTTCCTCAATTCAAACTTGAATTTTCCTTAAATTTAAACTTGTAATTTTCCAAAACTTATATTTGAAATTTTCCTGAATTCAATACTTGAATTTTCCTTAAATTTAAACTTATAAATTTCCTAAATTTATATTTGAAATTTCCCACGATTTATAATTTTGAAATTTCCCTCAATTCAATACTTTTCCCTGTTTAAAAATTCGGTGAAAAAGTTCAAGAACAACAAACACTTTTTGTGTGATAACTTCTAAACTATGCAATGTACAGAATTGAATCTGGGGTCATTCGAAAGAGTAATTTTCTTAGATTTATAATAGAAATTTCCCTCGATTTATAATCTTGAAAATTTCCTGAATTCAATACTTGAATTTTTCCTCAATTCAAACTTGAATTTTCTTCAAATTTAAACTTGTAATTTTCCTAAACTTGTATTTAAAATTTTCCTGAATTCAATACTTGAATTTTTCCTCAATTCAAACTTGAATTTTCTTCAAATTTAAACTTGTAATTTTCCTAAACTTGTATTTAAAATTTTCCTGAATTCAATACTTGAAATGTTCCTCAATTCAAACTTGAATTTTCCTTAAATTTAAACTTGTAATTTTCCAAAACTTATATTTTCCCTGTTTAAAATTTCGGTGAATAAGTTCAAGAACAACAAACACTTTTTGTGTGATAACTTCTTAACTATGCAATGTACAAAATTGAATCTGGGGTCATTCGAAAGAGTAATTTTCTTAGATTTATAATAGAAATTTCCCTCGATTTATAATCTTGAAAATTTCCTGAATTCAATACTTGAATTTTTCCTCAATTCAAACTTGAATTTTCTTCAAATTTAAACTTGTAATTTTCCAAAACTTATATTTTCCCTGTTTAAAATTTCGGTGAATAAGTTCCAGAACAACAAACACTTTTTGTGTGATAACTTCTAAACTATGCAATGTACAGAATTGAATCTGGGGTCATTCGAAAGAGTAATTTTCTTAGATTTATAATAGAAATTTCCCTCGATTTATAATCTTGAAAATTTCCTGAATTCAATACTTGAATTTTTCCTCAATTCAAACTTGAATTTTCTTCAAATTTAAACTTGTAATTTTCCTAAACTTGTATTTAAAATTTTCCTGAATTCAATACTTGAATTTTTCCTCAATTCAAACTTGAATTTTCTTCAAATTTAAACTTGTAATTTTCCTAAACTTGTATTTAAAATTTTCCTGAATTCAATACTTGAAATGTTCCTCAATTCAAACTTGAATTTTCCTTAAATTTAAACTTGTAATTTTCCAAAACTTATATTTTCCCTGTTTAAAATTTCGGTGAATAAGTTCAAGAACAACAAACACTTTTTGTGTGATAACTTCTTAACTATGCAATGTACAGAATTGAATCTGGGGTCATTCGAAAGAGTAATTTTCTTAGATTTATAATAGAAATTTCCCTCGATTTATAATCTTGAAAATTTCCTGAATTCAATACTTGAATTTTTCCTCAATTCAAACTTGAATTTTCTTCAAATTTAAACTTGTAATTTTCCTAAACTTGTATTTAAAATTTTCCTGAATTCAATACTTGAATTTTTCCTCAATTCAAACTTGAATTTTCTTCAAATTTAAACTTGTAATTTTCCTAAACTTGTATTTAAAATTTTCCTGAATTCAATACTTGAAATGTTCCTCAATTCAAACTTGAATTTTCCTTAAATTTAAACTTGTAATTTTCCAAAACTTATATTTTCCCTGTTTAAAATTTCGGTGAATAAGTTCAAGAACAACAAACACTTTTTGTGTGATAACTTCTTAACTATGCAATGTACAAAATTGAATCTGGGGTCATTCGAAAGAGTAATTTTCTTAGATTTATAATAGAAATTTCCCTCGATTTATAATCTTGAAAATTTCCTGAATTCAATACTTGAATTTTTCCTCAATTCAAACTTGAATTTTCTTCAAATTTAAACTTGTAATTTTCCAAAACTTATATTTTCCCTGTTTAAAATTTCGGTGAATAAGTTCCAGAACAACAAACACTTTTTGTGTGATAACTTCTAAACTATGCAATGTACAGAATTGAATCTGGGGTCATTCGAAAGAGTAATTTTCTTAGATTTATAATAGAAATTTCCCTCGATTTATAATCTTGAAAATTTCCTGAATTCAATACTTGAATTTTTCCTCAATTCAAACTTGAATTTTCTTCAAATTTAAACTTGTAATTTTCCTAAACTTGTATTTAAAATTTTCCTGAATTCAATACTTGAATTTTTCCTCAATTCAAACTTGAATTTTCTTCAAATTTAAACTTGTAATTTTCCTAAACTTGTATTTAAAATTTTCCTGAATTCAATACTTGAAATGTTCCTCAATTCAAACTTGAATTTTCCTTAAATTTAAACTTGTAATTTTCCAAAACTTATATTTTCCCTGTTTAAAATTTCGGTGAATAAGTTCAAGAACAACAAACACTTTTTGTGTGATAACTTCTTAACTATGCAATGTACAAAATTGAATCTGGGGTCATTCGAAAGAGCTTGTCGAGCTGAATCCAACGAGCTCCTAAAACTGTATATAGCTACTACCAGTCAAAAGTTATGAGCAGAAACGTGTCCAAAGTAGAGTGAAAAAGTTCTCTTTTTTCTCACTAACAACGTCATAACTTTTGAACAAATGAACTTTTTCTAATGCGGTTTGCTGTAAAACATTCCCGAAGAAACGTCACATTTAATGGCTCAAACTAACAGCTGAAACTTGCCCCAAAACTAGTGGCCCCAGCTTCCTACGTTCAGCCACGATTTCATTATCCGTATTTCCCACCCTGTATACAAATTCCGGTGGTTCAATTTGGAAGGTACAACGGCCGAGATGGTCCGGTTTTTCGATGTGACCGAAAGGGAGAAAAGCAACTTTGAAACAGGCGTATCCCGCAGATGCACGCGATTTAAATGGGTAATAAGGTCGTGATTGCGGCGACATGGTGATTTTCAGGTACTGTGAATCCTCTTACGTCAGGTACACAGGGGATTTGAAGCGCATCGCCGTTATAGGTACAATGGAGGACAACTAGGTCGCCGGACGCCTGAGGTAGACAAACGAGGAGAGGGTCTCATAGAACGGAGTCGAGGGCGAGCCGGCTCTTTGCTCTTCCTGACCTCTGGAGTGTCTCCACTTCTCATATTGACCCTACCAACGGACTAGCCCCCCCTCTGGCCAACTTCTGCCATCATCAGTTAGCACCAGCACTTGGCATCGCTGCTGCCGTTACGCCTAAAGACTTCTAAATGACGGAACGAGCGGTGAACGGGTTTTAAATAAATTCTATTATGGTATGATAGCAGCGTCAGTGGCGGATTAAGTGGTAAGAGGCCGCTTAGGGCCCTAACATTATTGACCGTGAACGGCAGTGATTGACAAGTTGCGCAACCTGTTGTGCGAAAGCAGAATTTCTGATATTTATTGATATTATTTTGGAGGATCTTGGGGATTTTTTAAATAATATCCTCTAATAAATATATGTTGGTTGAAATTATCTTTGTTTATTTATAATTAAGTAACATTAAAAATATAATAGTATAAATAACAATTTTTGAACTGAATTATTTGATGTTACTCCTTGGAGATCAACTTATTGATTAAAAATTTTTTAAAACAAAACTAACTAACCTGACAACTTCACATTTGTGAGATAGTTCACATTGGTGAAAGTCTGAATTGGGCTATAGTCGCCACATTATTACAAATTACTCGTGAAAATGGGCATTTTGGGCCCCGGACGAGCAAGGATTGGACTTTTTAACCAATTTCGGAAAAGGTGGACGTGTTTTTTAGGGGGCTTTACTTTCTTTATTTTTTAGGAAGCAGAATGGACCGCTTGAGAACTGCGCGATGTGGTGGTGTTAATTTCGGTAGAAAGAATTTGATATATGTTCATTCCCTGAAGTTCAGATTTTCCACAATAAGTTGCGCAACATGCTTGACGATGAATGCGCAACCTGTTGTGTGAAAGTAGGATTTCCTGATATTGTTATTATTATAGATTACTTCGAGATAACGTGAAAATAGAGACTTTGGGCCCCGGACGAGCACTGATTGGACTTTTTGACTGATTTTCAAAAAGGTGGATGTGTTTTTTAGAGGGGTTTACTTTTTTTTTAGGAAGCAGAATTGACTGCTTCCGAACTGAGCGACGTTCAGGCGTAGAAAAAACCCTTGTAAGTTTATATACATGCTGAAAAGAGTCCCTGAATTTCAGATTTTGCACAACAAATTGCGCAACATGCTTGACCGTCAATGGGCCAAAATGGAGGTTATTCAATCTTGAGGAATTTCCAAAATGGAGGTTACTCAATTTTCGATCTATATGTGCCTTCCGCGCAACATTATTGACCGCGAATTGTAGTCATTGACTTATTGCGCAACCTGTTGTGCAAAAGCAGAATTTTCCTGATATTTATTATTATTGCAAATTACTCCGAAATAACGTGAAAAATAACAAAAAAAAATGTAAAATGAGTTTTCGAGTTTCTTTTGACAATAATATTATAGTAAATGAATTAAATAGTGATTAAAATTTGATTCCTTTAGTTAAAATATACCCATTCAGTTTTGTCTTAAAAGCATGAAATCTGTTGTCCATTAATTCCATTAATAATCGTTCGCTTTTCAGTGATAAATTCCTGGCTGAATGAAAAATTCAAAAGGATTTTTCGCTTATGAATGCAAAGAAGAGCAAAGTAGAGAGAACGAAATGTGATTAAGAATGAAAGAACGGTGACGTTAACCAAGCCCAATTTAAGCAGCGCGCGGAAGATAGAATTTCGGATTGCGATCCCATTACAATTTAACGCTCATTCGAATGCGATGTTTGAAACGAATGTGCAGAGTGTGGTAAATGCCGGGTGCCGTGCGCGAATTGAAACAGTTCTGGCGGCTGCGATGACAACTGCCGGAACTGCGAGTGATAATAGGAATTCGAATTGGTATTGCGGTGTTCATAAGCCGACGAGCGATGTAGCTTCGCCATTTGTTTATTGTTGGCAGACACTCGATAGCTTTTTCATGGTAACGTGACATTTGTCTTTTGTTCCGCGGGAAAGGAAGGTTCAGGAAATGTCAGACTCCGACCGGGATGAAACTTTTGGTTATCGACGTTTTCTGAAACGTAGCAAATGTTACCACAATGAATGTCCCTTTTTTTTAAGGAAAAATATCTTTGAAATGAATTACCTTTTTTTAAAGGAAAAATATCTTTGAAATGATTAACCCATTTTTTAAGGGAAAAATATCTGCGAAATGAATGGCCTTTTTTTTTTAAGAAAAAATATCTCTGAAATGAACGACCATTTTAAGGCAAAATATCAGCAAAATGAATGACCTTTTTTTAAAGGAAAAATATCTTTGAAATGAAATACCCCCTTTTTAAAAAGAAAAATATCTTTGAAATGAAATATCCCTTTTTTTAAAAAGAAAAATATCTTTGAAATGAATGACCTTTTTTTTAGGAAAAATTTATTTTTTTGCAAGACACTCTATATAGTCTATTCAATTTTTCCTATACGATTTCTACTTTCCATGATAAGAAAAATAATAATAACAATTAATGGTCTTAGCTTTGTACAATCATATTTTCAGTTACAGAATTAGTATTTTGTCTTACATTTATAACGTTTTTCTGATATTGTTTAATTGAAGTTATGTTTATAGACAGCACGTTTGTTCGAAACAATTTTTATCATTATTTTACTGGTTTAACTTCATTAACATTTGAAAAAGGAATCCTCAATGAATATTTTCATACAGGGAGAAATTCTTTCGTAGCCGAGTACAACATGTGACTAGGTTGTTTTATAAAAATTACTTGTTAACTTGCTACCTTCAAGCTTAAAGTCCAAATCCATCATTCAATTATTATAAAAAGCTCATCCTCACAATTGAAGATTAAAGTTCCATTTCAAACTTCAAGTATACAGTCGAAATTCATCATTCAAGTTTACAATTCAATTATAAAGCTAATCCTCAGAATTCAAGCTTAATGTTCAATATCAAACTTCAAGTTTAAAGTCGAAATCCATCATTCAAGTTTAAAATTTAATTTTATAGTTCAAGTTTGAAGTGCAAATCCAAGTGCATAATTCAAGATAAAAGGTCAAGTTTAAAGCTCATCCACTCAATTCACGTTTAAAGTTCAATTCCAAACTTCAAGTTTAAAGTCTAAATCCATAAATTTATAAATTACAAGACTGAATTTATTTATTTACATTCCTCGCTATTTTTATACCAACGCGTATAAATTCACTTGAATGAATAAATGTATTTCCTAGTTGTTTATTAGCTAGTTAATGTATTTTCTCACTTTCGTTGTTTCTTTTTGGAATAATTCAGCTTTGCAATCTACTTTATAACATTTCTATGTGCATACAGTGAATATTTCGTGATAATACTTGAAGTATTCACATTGTATTTTTGTTATAATAAGCAATGACCCTCAAATATTAACGTAGAAATTAGTTGTAAAATAAATTTCGTGGTTAGATTCACCACCCATTCCCTTGAGCTGTTATTTTTATCATTACTTCGAGAGGGAAACCTGCGACCTTGCGTTTGAATGGGGAATTTCGTGTGTAGGTTCAGCTTGGTCAAAGTAGGACGAGTTAGTGTATTTAGGACAGTATATATACACGTGTTTACTGTTTTCCGTTTACGTCTCTATTGTGACTTTTGGTTGTGGGTGTGCACTATATTTTCTTCCTGCGTTTTACGGTCATTTCAATGCTGAAGATAATGTTTTCAGGATGATTGTGTGCTCCTATGACAGGAAAACAACGCCGCACACTAAAACTCCCCCCCCCCCCCCGAATACGCGGTCAAAGCTATTTCAATATTCGCTCAATATTTAAACTATTGCGACTTTGCTAAAATGCTATCCTTGAGTACTAAAAACTTTAGTATTGGTACTATCAATTAAATGTTAGAATTATTAATAGTACGACTAATAGTATTCCCTCGCCCAAAATCCTTGAAAAGTTATTCCATAGTTATCTAATAAAGTGAGACAAATTTAATTGCGAAAATGAGAGGCCCATTGAGAGTCAAGCATATTGCGCAAACAGCGCCTATTGTGCAACTTGTTCTGTCAAATCACAAATTCAGGGACTCTTTTCGGGATGTATACAAACTTACAAGGTTTTTTTCTACAACTAAACATCGCTCCAGAAGCAGTCAATTCTGCATCCTAAAAAAAAAAAAACTAACAACCCTAAAAAACACGTCTAACTTTTTCGAAATTGGTTAAACAGTTCAATCAATGCTCGTCCGGGGTCCAAAGTCCATACTTCCACGTTGTTTCGGAGTAATTTGTAATAATAATAAATATCAGGAAAATTCTGCTTTTGCACAACAGGTTGCGCAATCAGTCAATCACTGCCATTCACGGTCAATATTGTTGCGCGGAAGGCACATATAGATCGAAAATTGAGTAACCTCCATTTTGGAAATTGATTAACCCGGGAGTACGCGCACCGTTGGTCTTTTTGACCGACGATTTCGTATATATTGAAATACGATACGAAGTCTTCGACTGATGATTTTTTCCGTCGAGCTATTCTCATTTGAAGGGGGTCTCGACTTGTTTATCTTATGTGGCGATACTTGGTGCAGTCATGTTGGTTTTAAAACATACCATCGCCACGCGTCGGTTCATTCGACCATAGCGCGTCTACTAACGTCAGTCTGATTTCGTTCATCGAGTTTGACCCATACTGTGTGGCAATGATGGCCAATTTCGGATATTTTGAAGACATTGAAGACGAGATCAGCGATTCAGCAGAAGATACCGATTATATAATAGAATCCGATCATAATACTGATTCAGAAACTAATTGTTCAGATATAGAAATATCTGATTCAGAGGTGACATATGTTTCCAATGAAGAAAACGTAAGTACTTATTCGTTATTTTCAAGATACATTTCTAATCTGAAGAAAATATAAAAGAAGAAAATTTACGAGTACATTTTGTGAAAAATAGATACAACATATGTTAAATTATTGTTGTTATGAAAAAATAAAAATCAAGTTATAAATTCAAATTGATAAAAGTTTACTTTTGTCGCGAGTGTCCTAGTAATGCGAGCGAATCTAAATTATCAAGTGACGAATAATTATTACTTTTTTATTTCAACATTTAATTTTATTCATTTACTTTAAATTTTATATTATATTGTTACTTAATATTTTATTTAATTTATCTATTTTATATTTTAGTTATTTCGTTACCAGGTGACCATTTATTTTATAATAAAAAATTGTTACTGTTTATGTAAAACAATTAAAATACAGTATTACACATTATTTATACTATATTAGTCATTTTATTCAATTATTTCTCATTATAATAGCATCGGTCGAAATGACCGACGCGCGCCTACTAACGCAAGTGCTGGTGGCGCGCGTACTCCCGGGTTAAAAGTCCAATCTATGCCCATCCAGAACCCAAAATGCATATTTTCAATAATGTTGCACAATAGGCACTGTTGTCCCTGAAAAAATCCCTGAATTTCTGATTGCACACAACAGGTTGCGCGATTCGTCAATCACTGCCATTGACGGTCAATAACGTTGCGCAATCTAATTCTTTGATTCAAATCTCTATATTCTATTTATTTGTTCATACACAACCGCTACGTTAATAATATATTAGAAAAGTATTTCGACTCTTTTAGAATTATGTTCTCAAGCTCTCAACGGCGAAAATTACATAGAAGCCTATGTTACGTAGTTATCTAGTAAACTATTTGAAATTTAATTTGATTTTGTATTATTGCGTCTAATTAACACCAACGGACAAATCCAGTTGCGAAAATGAGGGTTGTATAACGGGGCTCATTCACGGTCAAGCATATTGCGCAACCGGTTGTGCAAATCGGAAATTCAGGGACTCTTTTCGGGAATAACAAGTATATCAAATGACATATATAGAATTTTTCTGCTGAGGCTTGAATGTCCCCACGAGGAGTTCAGAAGCCGTAACTTCTGCTTCCTAAAAAAAACTAACACCCCTAAAAAACACCTCCAACTTTTTGGAAATTGGTAAAAATGCATGCTCATCCGGGGTCCAAAGTCCATATATTCACGCTATTTTGGAGTAATTTATAATAATAATAATAAATATCACGAAAATTGAGTAACCTCCACTTTGGAAATTCCTCAAAATTGAATAACCTCCATTTTGGCCCATTCATGGTCAAGCATGTTGCGTAATTTGTTGTGCAAAATCTGAAATTCAGGGACTCTTTTTAGGATGTATATAAACTTACAAGGATTTTTTCTACGCCTGAACGTTGCTGAGTTCAGAAGTAGTAAATTCTGCTTCCTAAAAAAATACAAATCCCCCTAAAAGACACGTCTAACTTTTTCGAAATTGGTTAAAAACTCCAATCCATGCCCGCCCGGGGTCCAAAGTCCATATTTTCACGCTATTTCGGAGTAAGTTATAATAATAATAAATATCACAAAAATTGAGTAACCTCCACTCTGGAAATTCCTCAAAATCGAATAACCTCCATTTTGGCCCATTCGCGGTCAATCATGTTGCGCAATCTGTTGTGGAAATCTGAAATTTATGGACTCTTTTCAGGACGTATATAAACTTACAAGGGTTTTTCTACACCTCAACGTCACTGAGTTCAGAAGTAGTAAATTCTGCTTCCTAAAAAAAACAAACCCCCCTAAAAAACACGTCCACCTTTTCCAAAAATGGTTAAAAAGTCCAATCTATTTCGGTCCGGGGCCCAAAGTCCCCATTTTCACGTCATTTCGTGGTAATTTTAAATAATAAATATCAGGAAATTCTACTTTCACACAACAGGTTGCGCAATTCGTCAATCACTACAATCCACGGTCAATAATGTTGTGCAACATGCTTGACCCCTTCAAATCGTTAACGGACGTAACGCAATATATAATTAATGCTGGACAAATATCAGGCATTCGCGTGGATTTCCGATTAGGAATAACCGATAGCGAAAGAAATTCCATTATGTGGTTTGCTGCTAGGAATTGCCCTCGATAGTAGTAGCATTTGTCCGGCGGACATGCGGCCGCATCGCAATGGTATATTCCTCAACCACGTACCACACATACAGAAATCAATTTGAAGAAGCTCGACTCACCTTAAAGTCGATATAACCATTTTTGTCCATGTCGAATGTACGGAAGACATGATCGCAGAATTCTTCCGCGTTGCCAGACGGGAAGAACATTTTGTACATGTCGACGAATTTCGCAGGCGTCAAACAGCCGTTCGGACAGTCTTGCTGCAACATTCAAAAAGCACAATAACAAATTAATAAACAAGTTATTTCTTTCTTCCAGCATAATAGTCGAAGCTAATAGTTAACATTTCTCGATCGTAAATTTTTATAATATATGTTCTCGGCGCACAAATTCGATCAATGATAAACAAACAAAGCAAACTTGCAATAATTAAACTTTACTCGACGTTTCGATCCGGGTTTGGATCATCTTCAAGAGCATTGCGTCTGTATATATTAATTATTGCAAATTTGCTTTGTTTTGTTTATCATTGATCGAATTTGTGCGCCGAGAACATATATTAATTATATATTTAATAGTCGAAGCTATTGGTCCCTGTGATCTAGCATGATCTAAGCATGATCCAGTACTGTGGTTACTATTTTTCAAACGAAGCCGAACGTGGAAGAGGACAGTATGTAAATACCTCTACCAAAAATTTACAAAACTTTTTTATTTTTCATTATTTTTCTGTGAAACTTTCGCCATCATATTTCTGGCATTCTTCTGATGAAAATGGCACTAACGAAGATACGATTTGACCTATATTTACAGTACATGCCAATGTTATTTCATTATTAGATAATAATCTTTCATTTCGTTCATTCAAGTTTAAATTGAAAGAAATTTCAAGTTTACATTGAAGGAAATGTCAAGTTTAAATTGAGGGAAATTTCAAGTTCAATTTGAATGAAATTTCAAGATTAAATTGAGATAAATTTCAAGTATAAATTGAGGGAAACATGAAGTTTAAATTGAGGGAAATTTCAAGTTCAATTTGAATGAAATTTCAAGATTAAATTGAGAAAAATGTCTAGTTTAAATTGAGGGAAATTTCAAGTTTACATTGAGGGAAATTTCAAGTTTAAATTGAGGGAACGTTCAAGTATAAATTCAGGGAAATTTCAAGTTTAAATTGAGGGAAAATTTCAAGTTCAAATTGAGGAAAATTTCATGTTCAATTTGACGGAAATTTCAAATTCAAAAGGGACATTTCAAGTATAAATTCATGGAAATTTTAAGTTTAAATTGAGGATAATTTCAAGTTTAAATTCAGGAAAATGATGAGTTTAAATTGAGGGAAACACTAAGATTAAATTCAGCGAAATTTTATTTCAATTAAACTTGACATTTTCCTCAAATTAATCTTGAAATTTCTTTCAAATTAAACTTACCCTCAATTTAAACTTCGTGTTTTCCACAAATTAATCTTGAAATTTCATTCAAGTAGTACTTGTTATTCGAATCTTTATGCAGTGATACTTGTTCTAATATTCTTTTTATTCTTAATATTTACTAATAACTTGTTTTTCTTATTATTATTATAACTACTAATAACTAGTTATTCTTTCACAACGCAGTCGTTTTGACTGCTATTGGGCAATATAGGTATATACTAAGTTTCAGTCTTTCTAGTGTTAACAAGCAGCTCGTATTTCACGTCGAAAATCTGAGCTCCGATCGATTGACGAGGTATTATATACATAGATATACGATTTATGGGACTGGCTCTATGTATCTTTTATCTTCCCTGGAGGGCTACATTGAAGTGTAATACTGGAATTGGCTAGCTCGTCCGAACTTGTCTGCTAAGAACTACGAGATAACTTGGCTGGTGGAGGGAGTACGATCCTCCGAGGAGACAATCATTCGTAAAATTGTAGCACGGTCGACGACGTGTAATAACTAGCGCGGAGGTCTCCGGTACGAGGCTATCCGAGCCGCAGGCAACCAGCGAGGGTATTTGATTCGCTGAACCTGCGCGAGCAAGAACTCCGGCCACCGTGTCCGTGGCGACATGGGAACCCTACATATCACCATCCAACGTGCTTCCAACAACCGCGTGGATTGCTGTTATTCAGCTTACGTGGTTCCATGCAACATCCCAACACTGAGACCCTTCGTCCAAATCGGAGGCAAAATTAAAGGACTTCCGATAGAAATGAGATAGAGAGATGAATTTTTTTAAATTATAGCTGACACATTGTAGAATATGGGAAAAATAGGGAGATTGTGGGAAATTTCGAACCCCCCCCCCCCACCCCCAAGAAAACAGTTTGAAGAAAAGTAAGCAAAATGAATGACCGTTTTTTTTAGCAAACATGGTAGGCAGCGCTGTTACACAACTTAAATTTCCCCCAATTAAATTTGAAATTTCTTTCAAATTGAACTTGAAATTTTCCTCAATATAAACTTGAAAATTCCTTCAATTTAATCTTGACATTTTCCTGACTTTAAACTTCACATTTTTCTCGATTTTAACTTGCTTTCAAAGTGAACTTGTAATTTCCCTAAAATTAAACTTGACATTTTCTTCAATTTAAACTTGACATTTCCCTCAATTTAATCTTGACATTTACCACAATTTAAACTTGAAACTTCTCTCAAATTAATCTTGAAATTTCATTCAAATTGAGCTTGAAATTTCCCTCAATTTAAACTTCTTGATTCCCTCAATTTAAACTTCGTATTTCCCTCAATGGAAACTTGAAGTTTCCCTCAATTTAAACTTGACATTTCCCTGAATGTAAACTTGAAATTTCACTCAATGTAAACTTGAAATTTCCCTCAAATTGAACTTGACATTTCCCTCAATGGAAACTTGAAGTTTCCTCAATTTAAATTTGACATTTCCCTCAATTTACACTTGAATTTTCCCACAAATTCAACTTGACATTTTCCTCAATTTAAACTTGACATTTCCCTCAATGTAAACTTGAAATTTCTTTAAATTTAAACTTCGTCAAAAGATCGTCTGCACTCCATGAGATGGCTGGTATTCCTATTCTAGTTTCGCAACAATTTACTCTCCTAAATAATGTAATTAATTTTTGGTAGAAATGTAGAATGTTCAAGTGCGTATGAAATGAAGTTTCACTTTGATCAGTGTACTTAAGTGTGTATCCGCCATTGTGCACATCAAATGCTTTAACTATTTTATATTTCGTCTACCTTTTATTTGTTATCTTAGCTAATTAAAACTGATTAATATTTTGATCCTTTATTAACCCTTTGCACTGGGAGCTATTTTCACTCGAAAATTAAACGTTTCTTCTGACCTACAATATTTCCATTCTCTATGATTTTTTAAATTTAATAAATATGATATTGATATAATACCTCAGGGCTCGGAAATTTTTACTCGCGACGGCCGACAATCGAAAGCTACGCCTCCTCGACCCGGCCGCGCGTCTCGCTCCCCGTAGCGATCTAAATGCTCGGAGCTGCTCAGGCGCGTGCCATAACATAGGCGCTATTCGTGACGCATCAGGGCGATACTCGTGTCAATAGGTTTCCACATTACCATTGAGGTACTATTGCTAATGCGTTTTTTTTGTTAGTGGTATCCCCTGTAGGCCTATTCCACTATGTCGCACGATAATTTCGGACAAAAGTTGTAGAAAATTAATTACAAAAATAAATTCGTAAGATAAATTTTGAAAATAATTATTAATTCTATTGTGCGACATAGTGGAATAGGCCTACAGGGGATACCACTAACAAAGAAAACGCATTAGCAATAGTACCTCAATGGTAATGTGGAAACCTATTGACACGAGTATCGCCCTGATGCGTCACGAATAGCGCCTATGTTATGGCACGCGCCTGAGCAGCTCCGAGCACTTAGATCGCTACGGGGAGCGAGACGCGCGGCCGGGTCGAGGAGGCGTAGCTTTCGATTGTCGGCCGTCGCGAGTAAAAATTTCCGAGCCCTGTAATACCTCATACAATACTTAAATGTGTAGTAATTGGTTAGATACCGACATATCTGATAGTGTAAAGAATTATTTAAATAATAGTACAGCAATTTTTAGTGGCGGCTCTGAGGCGCCATGGTCGATTTACTCTGTTACAAGCCAGGGCCGCGAGTTGCACAAGTGGCCGGCGAAGGGTTAAAACCCTATGAATAAGGAATGAATTTGTTAGATAAAGGTGAGCGGACGAACCCAATGTAAAATTGGGGAGCCGCTAGGAGGTTAGATGACGAGGACGAACCTAACGCGAAGTCAGGGAGCCTCTAGGAATAGAGTCAAGCGCAGACGAACCTGATGCGAAATCAGGGAGCTGCTAGGAAAGTGAGACTTCGTGAACGAACCCAATGCGGAATTGGGGAGTCACTAGGAGAGAGACGCGCAGACGAACCCGATTAGAAATCGGGGAGCTGCTAGGAGGGTGTAGCATGACACGGACGAACCCAATGCGGAATTGGGGAGCCGCTAGGAGGTTGGAAAGAATGCAGACGAACCTGATGCGAAATCAGGGAGCTGCTAGGATACGGACGAACCTGATGCGTGATCAGGGAGCCGCTAGGAGGGTGAAGTTTGCGTGGACGAACCCAATGCGAAATTGGGGAGCCACTAGGTAAAATAAATCTTGTTTGGGAAAATGGGAATGTCGCGAACGAACCTGATGCGTGATCAGGGAGTCGCTGGTTAAGTAGTAGGCCTCGCAACTAATATAATATAACTGATATAACCCGAGCGGTAAGGTTGTATCTTGTGGGAACGTTCAACTATTAGATTAGGATATAGGACGATAATTATGGGTTTAGAGAAGTTACCCGAAATTCTCAAATAACACAAATATATTTTAGTATAAGGATCTGTTGATATAAATGTGTACTTGTCGCGATAACGTGTGTGTAAAAGTAAAGAAAATGAGAAAGAAAATTACCTCTTTTAACGCACTGGTAGAGCGGGGGCTCGGAAGCTACTTTAATAATGCCTAACAGATTTTATTCCGAACACGCGGAATCCGTATGGTTAACTTTGACTCGAAAGGGAACTTTAGCCCGATCTAACTGAAAGTCGACTTCTCGAAAAGTACAGCAAGATGTGACGCGATTCGTGTCTACTGTAGTACTAGCCCCCGCGAGTAAAAATCAGAGGGTTATCAGAGGATATACCCTTACCATGAATGGTCTTTTTTTTCATAATCTAGGAGGCACTTAAGGCCAGACTAATAACTCTAGTTTTTGTGACTTTCAATTAATTCAGAGCCAGAGCTCAGTCCTAATGAAAGGGTTCAACCAAGATATCAAAGGTTATCTAGGACGCTTCCCTCCAGAGACAATCTGGAAGAGATTCCTGTGAGCAAACGAACGGAAGATTTTCTCTATCCGTAACAACTCCAAAACGTGGCCAAAAATCAAATCTTTCTTTGATTTATATGAAACTAGGTATCTCGGGGTTTTTTAGGTCGCTGATTACGAATCTAAAGTCAAAATCGTAAAAAAAGTAAAATGGCGGCTGTAAAATGGAGATTAAACCTATAAAAACTGCCAGAATGGGACAAAACTTGGTATTTTGGGGTTTCTGAAGTCATTAATTATGAATCTAACATTAAAATAACAGAAAACAACATGGCGGAACCAATATGGCGGATGTACGTAGTAAGAAATTATTAAATACAGCTAAAACATGATACCTCAAGATTTTTTGTCTTGTGAAATATGAATCTAATATAAAATTATATAAAGAACACACAGTAGTCGGGTAATTATTAAATTGTAGTAGAAGAAATTCTTTTTTTTAAATATGTGTTTTGAAGAATCCCCTCCGTGCGAAGGAACAAGCGTGATACCGGTATTTTAACACGATTTTTCAAATATGATTGATCTGAGAAAAACATGTTTCCAATAAAAGTTGATCAGTATTCACTTTTCTACAAATTTCAATATAAAAAATTGAGAAAAAAATCTTTTTTTATAAAAAAGTTACTTCAATTTTTTAAATATTAACACATATATTTTTTACTTCATAATATTGTAACTGGTATCGAGACGAATTCAACGACCCATAATAATATTACTTTAAACCTTGAAATAAGGCTACAACAGTTTAGATCACAAAAAGCGGGCTTCCAGCCCATGCAGTACATTACAAAAATTGCAATAACAACCACGGATGCACCTCGCTGCACGCAATGTCTATTGATCCTACTAGGTGATAGTACAAACTAAAGGTGTGTACAAGTCACATACTGAAAATCCCTGAAAATCATAACTATTTTCCTAGGTTTCTAAAATTTTCATATGAAATTTTGTTATGTCTTATATATTACATTGTCCATGTTTACTTGCATTTTATATAATGTATAAACATGATTTATTTACCTCCAGGGACACCCTCCATATTGAAGAATAAAAAATTAGTAGGATATAACACAAATACATATATGCACATCTAGACACTTTTCTCACTCACCAATTTACTGTGCGTAGCTGCTACCTTAACGATGGTCACTTTCAGACTAAATTTCTCGCTTAGGTAGAAAAGTCAGGCCCTTTTCCTATTAACCATCCAACAGCCCAATTATCACGGTAGCCAACCTACGTATACAAAACTCTCGATTTCAAAATTCATTTTTTGGATTTTTGGCCACGTTTCGGAGTAAATCGGCCACTGTGGCGCCACTCGAGTGTTAACGGTTAATCATATTTATGAAAAGTCTCGCGACACTTCAGTTTCTACCAGAAAAGTTTGAACTTTATTTGACGATTGCTGTTGCAAATATATTCAGAATTGACACTGACAATTTTATCTTTGTTTTCTTTTTTAGTATTTCGTAGGAGACACTTAGCGAAAAGACAATGTGGCGAACAAATGTAGAAAAGAGCTTAAGGGGGTACTGTACCCATGGATTCTTTTGTATTTATCAGGGTAACCAACCCCGTAAGCTAGAATCTGAGGGTGGTATCTCGATTTTTTCTCGATTTTTCCCCCTACTTTGGACGCTGATATTATTAGATATAAACATAATATAATTAAATCATGAGCTCAGGGCGCTGCACTGAACCTTCCTCTTTAGAATGGGCCTTCACACAGCTCAAAACATTCTCGTATAAGGAAAAACAATTGAATCCCGCAAACACTGTTTTTTGTGTTGTGTGTGCGCCATCTAGTCTACATAGCTGAACTAAAATTGGCTCAAAACTTGTTCTCTAAATCACTCTACGTCCTTTGATTTGTTCTAATCTCTGCCTGTATGAACGAAATATTGGACATCACGGGAAACCAGTTTTTGTCTTCATATGAGCATATTTTGAGCTGCACAAAGGTTCATTTGATAGAGGAAGGTTCATCGCAGGTCGCTCTGCTCATGATTTCAGTCGAAAAAATCTTTTTGTATTAGAAAAATACATTAGAATCTGCGGAATTTTTTTCAATTTTTTCCCCCTACTTTGGACACTCATATTATTAGATATAAACATAATCTATCTAAATCATGAGCAGAGCGATCTGCGATGAACCTTCCTCTTTACAATGAGCCCTCACACAGCTCGTAATATGCTCATATGAGGACAAAAACTGGTTTCCCGCAAACACTGATTTCATCAACAAAACAGTGTTTGCGGGAAACCAGTTTTTGTCCTCATATTTACATTTTTAGAGAACAAGTTTTGAGCCAATTTTAGTTCAGCTATGTAGACTAGATGGCGCACACACAACACAAAAAACAGTGTTTGCGGGATTCAATTGTTTTTCCTTATACGAGAATGTTTTGAGCTGTGTGAAGGCCCATTCTAAAGAGGAAGGTTCAGTGCAGCGCCCTGAGCTCATGATTTAATTATATTATGTTTATATCTAATAATATCAGCGTCCAAAGTAGGGGGAAAAATCGAGAAAAAATCGAGATACCACCCTCAGATTCTAGCTTACGGGGTTGGTTACCCTGATAAATACAAAAGAATCCATGGGTACAGTACCCCCTTAAACTGGAGAGTTTACTTTGAACGTGCCTCTCCCAGGCGGATGTACACGCGAGTGCTCGCTCGCTTTCGTACTGTTGCCCTCGTCATTATCCTCGGGAGCCAGCTCATCGCTAATTAGCCTTAGTACCGCGGAACTGTACACGCGTCAATTATCTATTGCACATGCCCCACGTTTTTTGATTTAAATCTTACAAGTATGTTCGTAGCTGTCCCAAATTTATAAACACAAATTTTCAGGACATAAATTATGTTGTATCGATTGTAAATGTTAATTAAACAATATGTGGTGGTGTCAGCGCACAGGTTCGATCAAAATAAAAAACAAGCAATGTTGTAGTTAACAAAATTTCAATGTTTCGATTCTGATATGGATCATTTTCAAGAGAAGAAAATTTTCTCTGCGTCTAAAAGAAATTAATATCATCAAGATTGATTTTGCAATCAAGAATTATCAAATAATTCATAGTTGTACATAGTATTAAGTAAAACGTACCCGAATTATTTTGGAATTTTTCGTTTGGGAGAACAGAAGAAATAAAACATAATTCGTGTTCGACTTTAACCTACATAGTAAGATTGGGTTATCCTATGACTATTTCATTTTTTAAAGATTGATTTTGCAATGAAAAATTCTGAAATAATTCATGGTCGTGAATAATATTAAGTATAATGTTCATGAATTATTTTAGAATTTTTGGTTGAGCAGAACAGAAGAAACAATTCATAATGTAACCCAAATAAGGAGGTTGGGGGTTTCATCACAATTGTCAACTTCCGGATTTTTTTATAAATCGATTTCGCAACAACAAATTCTGAAATAATTCACTGTTATCCACGCTAGTAGATACAACGTTCATGAATTTTTTCATAACTTTGTTGATCACAACGGGAGATATAAATCACAAGTCGCAGTCTGGCCCAGATCGTGGAATTGAGGATCCTATCACAATTTTATGTTTTTTAAATGAATTTCGCAATAATTCCTATTTAACTTTAACCTACATGGAGAGATTGAGTTATCCTATCACAATTTTACTTTTTAAAGATCGATTATGCAATCAAAAATTCTGAAATAATTCACAGTCGTGTATACTATTAAGTAGAACGTTCGAGAATTATTTTGGAATTCTTGGTTGAGCAAAACAGAAGAAATAAAACATAATTCGTGTGTCACTTAAACCTAAATAGTGAGATGGGGTAATCCTATCACAATTTTATTTTTTAAAGATTGACTTTGCAATCAAGAATTCTGAAATAATACATGGTTGCGTATACTATTAAGTAGAACGTTCATTAATTATTTCATAACTGTTTGTCGATCAGAACGGAAGGAACAATTCATAATGTAACCCAGATAGCGAGGTTGGGAGTCCGATCACAATTGTCAACTTACGGATTTTTTTAAAAATCGATTTCGCAACCAAAAATTTTGAAATAATTCATAGTCGTGTATACTATTAAGTAGAACGTCCATGAATTATTTTGTAATTTTCTGTTCAGCAGAACAGTAGAAATAAATCAATTCATGTGTAACTCTCACCTAGCTAGTGATATAGGATTATTCTATCACAATTTTATTTTTTAAATATTGCTTTTGCAATCGAAAATTCTGAAATAATTCACAGTCGTGTATTTTATTAAGTAGATTGTCCATGAATTTTGTCATAACTTTTTGTCGATCACGACGGAAGAAATAAATCATAATTCGTTTGTAGTCTGACCCAGATCGTGAAATTGGGGATCCTATCACAATTTAATTTTTTTTTTAATCGATTTCGCAACGAAAAATTCTGAAATAATTTACAGTCGTGTATACCACTATGTAAAATGTTGATGAATTTTTTAGTAATTCAGTGTTGGGTAGAACAGAAGAAATAAATCGTAATGTAACCCAGATAGCGAGGTTGGTGGTCCCATCACAATTATCAACTTTCAGATTTTCTAAAGAACCTGACGCGGTTGAACGGTCAGAAATAGATCGAGACAAAGGGCAATAAATAAGCACAAAAAGGGTCGAGGTAAAACGACGAATTACTATGGGAGTGAAAGAAGAAATGGTTGCGTAAAAACAGGGAAGGAAGAAATAGTGCTTAGTATGGCGATAATAAAAGACGGAAGGAGTGGAGAATAGGTGCAGTATATAAAAGAGGAAGGGGTAGTGCTACGATACTAAACGACCTAGACGAGAGATAGCAAAAGGGGTGGGTTGATGGTGGAACAAAGTGTGCAGAGGAAGGAAAGTAATAGTCAGACGATGCTGAGAGAATGGCGGAAGAAGTACAAAGAACTCTTAGCAACCTAGAAAGACAGATGGAAAGTGAAAATGCCCGGGAAACGAAGTGGAACGAAAGCTGAGGGGCAACCATAGGAATTTATATGGCTTAGATGCATATCGAACTTGTGGACACAATTAAATAAAACAGAAATTGATCGAAACTGTTGCGCTGAAAACATTAATTTAAAAATTATTAAATATCTGTGATCGATATAAATGATTATTTAACTAAAACAGAGTTTTGCTTGAGGAGACAGCAAACACGAAAACGTTTCCCATGAAATTTCAAAATAAGTATAATTAACAAGGATCTACAAAATGTATTCTCCTAATTTTCAATATATTCCCACATAAAAAAATTATAATTATATATTAATAATAATATATTATATAAATTATAATTATATAGTATTATAATTCTGGAAAATTGCAACGTTTCTAAAAGTATAGTAAACCAATTGCAGTAGCAAACAACAAAATTGTAACAAATTCGTTGAAATTATCTGAATTTCGAAAGGGGCCATGTAAAAATTGAAAGATCATGCTACACTAGGATCTAAATAATTTTTGAAGTGAAACTTCTTTGCTGAGGGTAACAATTTTCTGAAATAACGAATATGACGTTTCGATGTAACGGATATGTGACGTTTCGATGCAACGGAAGTGGAAAGTGGGGCGCGAAAATTTAAACTGAGAATGAACGGAGATAAATAATTTCTTACCCCGACGGGTTTCGAACCCCGGTCCACCGATTGGGTATAACCAATGATCTTTAGAATGATAGCGAACATTTAGGAATATATCGCAACGAATAAAACACTCGGTAGTAGGATCAAACGAAAAGGTTAGAAATACATGGTTATGTTACGACTACAGACCAGTGTTCCGATTGAGGCCTCAATTTCTCGCGCATACGCGGCAATTTCAGCCTCAGTAACGTAACCTTTTCGATGAAATCGGGTAGCTTGAGCACCCCGCAGACTTTTAAAAAATTATTAGTGTATACATTGAAAAGGCAAGGGGTTAAGCTACCCTTAAAACGTTAGCAATTAAGTTTTAAGACAGAACACTCGTCCCGCCAATAACACCGGTACACTCCTGCCAATATAACTGCCTCAGGGCGACAGGGCCCTGGCCACTCTGTTGCGTCATTGGAGATACGCTACTGTTTTGGTCGCGCATGCGCGAGAAATTGAGGCCTCAATCGGAACACTGCTACAGACATATAGAGATAGACTGCGCCGTCTTACGGGCGAGTTGAACATCACATTGTCGGCGTGGGGTACAACACCGACAAAAAATCTAAAATCAAAAATAAAATAAAAATACTAATGTGTGTTTACCAAAATCTAAGTAGAATCCACGTTTTCAATCAAAATGAATAAATATATTTTCATTTAAAAACAAAATTAGTCGCGCAGGAGAAGCTCAGTGTGGTGTTTACAGAGTATTATTATACTGATGTGTGTTTACCAAAATCTAAATAGAATCCCACGTTTTCAATGAAACTGAATACATATACAGGGTTGTGCTAACGTAACTTTCATGAAAACTTATTTCTTACAAACAGGAGCCAAAAGTGTAGAGAAAAGTGTAAAGAAAAAAAAATATACTTGTGGAAAACTACGCGTGGTAGAAGTGAAACTTCTTGCAGTCTAGTAATGTTTAGAAGCATATTAAGGTTGGAAATATAAAAAAAAAACAAGATCAGGAACAACTAATACAAAAAAAATCATAGAAGAAGTTTCACTTCAAACATAATGAACGATCAAAATTTGCTTTGCAAAGAAGGAGAGCATATGAGAAAGAAAGAGACGTAGTTCATAGCATTTCCCATACGCTCTCCTTCTTTGCGAAGCAAATTTTGATCATTCATTATGTTTGAAGTGAAACTTTTTCTATGATTTTTTTTTGTATTAGTTGTTCCTGATCTTGTTTTTTTTTATATGAATTGCTTGTTAACGGAAAGTGATAATTATTATCGGAATAGTTTGTTGGAGAAACGCTTTTTTTCTAGGGAAATCGGAGTGCTGCAGGTGGGCAAGAGATTTTGGATTCCAATCTGATTCCGTTCGGATCGACCGGTTCGGATAACGCACGGAGCAAGCATTCGGCTAAATTCGGTCACGTCCGTTCGAGCCCGCCTGTTGCATAACTCCACCGAGTTTCCGGCCACTCGCTTGATTTCGATCCAGATATTTCGGAACGACGACCAACGATATTTCGGATTTAATCAGATTGAATCTGGATCGTACCACCTGATTATATCAAGGGAATTCGAAATTTTTAGGGAGGAGTTAGGTTAGGATTCATTTCGCCCATCCTGCCCAGCGAACTTTCTAACATATTATGAACTTGATGATTTCGGCACCAGGTTCGATCAATTATAAAGAAACAACGGTAAAACTTATGTTAGTGGAGGCAGCTCCGATGACCTTGACCTTGACATATGTTATCGAGGACAACATTCTGAACAACTTTTGTCATTATAACTACCCGGCGCTCGGTCTTAGTTTTCGAGATAATTGCAAAAAACTATTGCTAATACTATATTAAATTTTCCCTCTTAGATTTCGAAAGGCTCGCTGTACTCCGATTTTGATGAAATTTAAATATGTTATGCAGCAACACATTTTGAACAACTTTTTCCTTTCCCAAATTAGGGAAGTCGCTTTTAATTTTCGAGATATTTGTAAAAAACTATTGCTAATACTGTATTAATTTTCCCTCTTGGATTGCAAAAAGATCACCGAACTTCGATTTTGATGAAATTTAAATATGTTATGCAGCAACACATTTTTAACAACTTTTTTCTTTTCCAATATAGGGAGGACGCTTTTAGTTTTCGAGTTATTTGCAAAAAAACTATTGCTGATACTGTATTAAATTTTCAATAGGGAATTCAATTACAGTATTAGCAATAGTTTTTTGCAAATATCTCGAAAATTAAGAGCGACCCCCTATATTGGGAAAGGAAAAAGTTGTTCAAAATGTGTTGCTGCATAACATATTTAAATTTCATCAAAATCGGAGTACAGCGACCCTTTCGCAATCCAAGAGGGAAAATTTAATACAGTATTAGCAATAGTTTTTTTGCAAATAGCTTGAAAACTAAGAGCGAGCGCCGGGTAATTGTAATGACAAAAGTTGTTCAGAATGTTGTCCTTGACAACATATGTCAAGATCAAGGTCATCGGAGCTGCCTCCCCTAAACGTTTTACCGAAACAAGTATGCAATTATTTAAACATGTTTCTCGACGTTTCGATCCCTGTGTGGATCTTTCTCAAAGAGACATATTTTGAATCTGAAAAATAGTATATGTATAATATATATTTTTTTGAAAAACCATATTGTGATACAGCCGTTTGAACCAATGAAAGAAAAGAAAATTATACGTACTAGCTGTGGCAGAAATTAACAAAACAATTGAACAAATATTGGTGAGTTACGAACTTTCCAACATTGTTAGAATTGATAGAGGTTGTTTCTTATGTGAAAACCATTGGAAACATTTTCAAAATAACACAGTATTTGAGAAAGTGGTTACCAATACTCTAGAACGAGCTATAACTGTCCAAGAGTTGCACTATAGTTTGCTGAATACCATGCATGAGATGTAATCGAATTGGACAAATGTCGAGGGATTTCGAAACGCAAATTAAAGAACTGAAGCACAACATTTTCTTCCCCTCCGCTTTAACATATTGCATCGACGAGACACTCGATTGAGTTCAATCGTAGATTTGATTATAACAGTCCATTCTAACTTTTCTAAGAGACTATTCTTTTCCTTGTGTTCCAAGAGGTGTTTCTGAACGAACCATCGATTTCTCCCTTACTCGAACTTAAGTCAAACAAGGCGTCCAATTTAACTCTGCGAAAGATTGTGGAAGATTTAAACTTTCAATGGGACCATTTCCGAGTGAGGAATTTTGATGGAATTTCGTAGCACAACTGGAGGACTCGCTAGAGTTTCGCCATTATTTGTTAGGGCATGTTAGGATAGGTTTGGATAGGCTTCACGACTCTGAATTATTTAAGAATTTTTGGTTGCGAATTCGATTTAAAAAAAATAAAATTGTGATAGGATCCCCAATCTCACGATCTGGGTCAGACTACGAATTGTAATTTATTTCTTCCGTTGTGATCAACAAAAAGTTATGAAAAAAATCACGAACGTTCTACCTAATAGCGTGGGTAACAGTGAATTATTTAAGAATTTTCGGTTGCGAAATCGATTTGTAAATAAATCCGGAAGTTTAAAATTGTGATGGGTCCCCCAACCTCGCTATCTGGGTTACATTATGATTTATTTCTTCTGTTTTGCCCATCAATGAATTACAAAAAAATTCATCAACATTCTACATAGTGGCATACACAACTGTGGATTATTTCAGAATTTTTGGTTGCGATATTCATTTAAAAAAAATAAAATTGTGATAGGATCCCCAATTCCATGATCTGGGTCAGCCTACAAACGAATTGGGATTTATTTCTTACGTTGTTGACTACAACATATCTCATTCAGAACAAGATCGACATGGGGGTGACATCAAAAAGCGATCGATTCGGCATGGAATGACCCGGAGAACAGCGCGGACGAGCCCAATGCGAGATAGGGGAACCTCTGGGAGGTTGGATGAAAGCAAAGACGAACATTACAGGCAATCGGGGAGCTGTTAGGATAGTGGACGAACCTGACGTGAAATCAGAGAATAGCTAGGACTATTAGTGGGCCTCGTAACCAGTTTAATTGAATTTGTACAATCCGAACAGTAAGATTGTACCCAGTGGGGACGTTAGATTACTACCTTAGGATATTGGACGATCATAATGGGTTTAGTGAATTGATTGATCAATTAACACAAATATATTCTGCTTATAAATGCGTGTTCACGAATGTAGCGACCGACTTGATTGGAATTGAGAGTACAAAGAAATGGATATACTTTAATCTAACGTAAGACGCACAACAGTAAAAGCCCGTTTACTGTCCAACAGCTGTGTTTTGCATGGACAGTGATCGTACTCGGATACTATTTTTAATTTAATTAATTCGAACGTAGAGAAAGACAGCATGACAGTGGTATCTGCGACTGCGGACAGTAAATGAGCTTTTAATGTAACTTTTATTTTTACTGGAGCTTTTACCTTTTTAAAATACACCATACTCATTATTAAATTCCATAAATAGGGAGTTTGGGTTATCCGGTCACAAGTTTATTTTTTAAAGATTGATTTTGCAGTTGAAAATTTTAAAATAATTCATGGTCCTGAATAGTATTCAGTATAATGTTCATGAATTATTTTAGAATTTTTGGCTGAGCAGAACAGAAGAAACAATTCATAATGTAACCCAAATAAGGAGTTTGGGGGTTTCATCACAATACACATTTTTTATAAATCGATTACGCAACAAAAATTCTGAAATAATTCACAGTTGTGCATACCACTGTGTAGAATGTTGATGAATTTTTTTGTAATTCAGTGTTGAGCAGAACGGAACAAAAATAATCTATAATGTAACCCAGATAACGAGGTTGTGGGTCCCATTACAATTGTTATCTTCCAGATTTTTTTACAAGTCGATGTTGCAACCAAAAATTTTGAAATAAATCACAAAACATATTTTAAATTTTCATTTTGAGCCAATTAAAAAAGTTTAAAAAATCCCATTATTCTATTTTTGCATATAATTACTCGTTATTGTTATTGAATTGAATATTATTGCGAATTTTGCGGTCCATTTTACGTAACAAATCTTCGCAACAAATTTGCAACGAATCAAACCGATTCAGGGGTGCAGAACCACGCTGTGACAGTCTCTGTACGTGTTCGAAATAAAGGTATCGCATTCACTGGTACATATTTCGGGTATCCGAGTGCCTTATGACGTTGGACGCGCTCGCAAAAATAAAAACGTGGTCTCATCATCAGCTTTTCAGTTGAAACGTAAAAAAGACAATTTCGAACGACTGACTGCCGCGAATGCAGCTCGGATCCGCGTACCGCTCGGTTTTCAACTCTCGCTCCGGCTGTTAAGAGCTATAAACATTTAATCTGTTCGTTGGCTGTAGAAGCGGCATCCCGGGGCACTCCGGCATTTATTCCATATCTCTCCATAGAAAATAAGTAGGGCGCAAACCACCAGCGGGAACGGTCCAGCTAAATAAATTGCATCGTCTCGTCTTATAATCAGTTCACTCGACTAAGGTGATTACTCAGAATCTCAAACATGACTCTTGTTCGCGACGTTAAGGATGTTCTAGAGGTACATAAAAACGCAAGAAAATTTTTGAAAATTTCACAAATTTTGGGTTCGACTCACGCTATTAAGTAGAATGTTCATGAATTTTTTCATAATTTTTGTTTGAGCGGAACAGAAGATACAGAGTATAAGTTAACCCAAGTAGTGAGATTGGAAATCCTATCACAATTTTATTTTTTAAGGATTGATTTTGTTATCAAATATTCTAAAATAATTCATAGTTGTACATAGTGTTAAGTAGAACGTTCACGAATTATTTTGGAATTTTTGGTTGATCAGAACAGACGAAATAAAACATAATTCGTATGTAACTTTAACCTAGATAGTGAGATTGGGTTATCCTGTCACAATTTTATTTTTCAAAGATTCATTTTGCAATCATAAATTCTGAAATAATTTATAGTCGAGTATACCACTGTGTAGAATGTTCAGGAATTTTTCCATAATTTTTTTTTAAGCGGAACAAAAGATACAGAGTATAAGTTAACCCAAGTAGTGAGGTTGGAAATACTATCACAATTTTATTTTTTAAAGATTAATTCTGCAACAAAGAGTTCTGAAATAATTCATGATTGTGTATAGTATTAAGTAGAACGTCCATGAATTATTTTGTAATTTTCTGTTCAGCAGAACAGTAGAAATAAATCAATTCGTGTGTAACTGTCACCTAGATAGTGATATAGGGTTATTCTATCACAATTTTTTTTTTAAAGATTGATTTTGTAATCGAAAATTCTGAAATAATTCACAGTCGAGTATACTATTAAGTAGAACGTCCATGAATTATATTGTAATTTTCTGTTCAGGAGAACAGAAGAAATAAAACAATTCGTCTGTAACTTTAACCTAGATAGTGAGATTGGGTTATCCAATCACAATTTTTTTTTTAAAGATTGAATTTATATTCGAATATTCTGAAATAATTCACAGACGTGTATACCATTGTGTAGAATGTTGATGAATTTTTTTCGTAATTCACTGTTCATAAGAACGGAAGAAATAATTCATAATGTAACCCAGATAGCGAGGTTCGGGATCCCATCACAATTGTCAACTTCCAAATTTTTACAAATCGACTTCACAACTCTGGCTCCGACGTATCGAATAGTTAATGATTGGCAACAGAGGTGCACGCTAGACATTTAGAGTTATCCTAGTTTAATCGAGAGGACTACCACCTGTCCTTGAGCAAATCGAACCTTTTCAGGCTCACCACTCCTATTCATTCTATCAGATTAAACTTTATGCGATGTCATTTGTCTTGCGCTTTTCAAGCAGACAGTATTGCCCCCATTACCCTTTCAACGTGCTGTTTCTGAATCCTTGGGACGCCGATCACATAAAGCGGTCAGGGTTTATTTGTTCCAACCGGGATACAAAACCTTCTCTCTCCAAACAATATACAGTAATCTAGGTACGAGGATAGATAATAACGATTAATTTATAATAAAAATCTGATATCTTCAATATGTACAAGAAAGTATTTTCACGCACTTTGAAACAGTATTCCAAAAGGACATGGAGAGCTTAGGAGATATATTTTTCCAAGCATCCGAAAGGTTCAACAGAAATGGCGTTTCTTCTCGATTCAATTGCCTGGAGCAACGCGTTTCCAGTGGAAATTCAATAAATGCTGATTCGCTTTGGTTTAATATGCCGATTCCTTCCTTTTCATCCGATTGAATCGACATCCCTACTACAGAGATGGAGAACGCTGATAGATAGAGGCCGCTGAATAAAATTAATCACAGCTTTTAAAATTTCTATTCATCCGGGTATCTTATAGTTTCACAGCTGATTATTTATGCATTAACAGCCAAGAACAGGCTCGTGGCGACTTTGTATTTTATTTTTTCGAAGTCTCAATATTATACACCTACAATCTCATTTGTTAACGCTATTTATAATACACTAAATATGTATATCTCGCAATTTTACAATCTTAAATTTAATTACCTCTATCTTAGAATATTATTATTTTCATAAAATATCTAACGCTTTTGTACGCCTTTAAATAAAGCCAAATTCTATTTTTCTTAATTATCTCGCTCTTATTTATTCTATTTTATTTAACCTAGAAATCCTAACCTATCTTATCTGCACACACAGATTGTTTGATTGCTGGCAGATTAACTACCCGTAACTAAATATTTTTCGTTTTTCGAAAAACCGCTTGGTTAAACTAGAGGGGGGTTGTTGCTCGCTCGCTTCGCGAGTAGGACTGCGCTTGCGAGAAGGTTAGTGGTACGCATTGCTAGTGGGGCCTGGAGCTATTAAATAAACCATAAATAAAGCTAAAAACGATTATATTATAAAGTTATATATGCTAAACAGAAAAATGTATAGAAGAAAAAAGAGGGGGAGGAAAATAAAAAATTTATGTTTTGCAAAAAAAAGGGGCATAAGTGAAGGGACAATTAAAAATAGGATGAAGATTGATTTTCTTTTATAAGCTATAGTAAAATTAGTTAGATATAAGCGAGCGTAAACTAGTTAGTTTTAAAGTTGTTAAAAAAATTTTTTTTTATTCATTAAGATAATTATATATACAAATTAGGTTTACTTTAGTCAATACTAGTTGAAGATCCGCTGTCTATTTATTAAATGAATATTAGGTTGAAGAACTGGAAACTCTTTCTAAGGAAGTATATTTTTCGTGACACCCCGTATATTTTCCCTTTTGCGCAAGCATCCTCTGTAAGTTGTGCACAAACCCGTCGGCAAATAAAGTGTCTGGACGTGCTTAAATGGCCTCGGGACATTTCGCATTGATTTCCATTGAAATTATTCCGGGACAACTAGAACGAACGACAATCCGATGGGTATGGAGCATCAAACATCTCAAAGGGATTCCAATAACTCTCGTCTGCTAATCAGAGACAGTGATGACCTCGCGGTTTGTCGTCGTGAAAGTCGTCGTAAGTTTCTTTTCAGCGTGGACGAGAGTATCTTCTCACACGTATATAATGGTATCAATTTCTCCTTCGTATGTAGATTCCGCTATTTTTGCATTTCTAAGAAAACTGAATTCTGTTCCCTTTGAATGCAGCAAGTTCGATTCCCAAGTCGATATTCTATAGGATTCAATGCAACTAACGGCCAACACGTCCATGAGTCAATCTGTGTACATATCCGAGACGGTGGTTTGCATACACTCCGCGATAATACTGTACAGTGTGAAGGTAGTTCCGTCCGTTTACGGTGAGCGCTGGTTTGAGAATGAATTCGTGGGGGCCGTTTGGGCATTATAATGAGGCTCCCCTTCCCTGGTGCTTCTAATAATTGCGATACCAACTCCGTCGCTTTTGCTTAGTGGTCTAGGGGATGACCTTATGCCTTCCCTCGCACTATGCGATTCATTATTCTCAGATACCTAGCTCTGAGGTGCCTAGTGGTCTAGGGGATGACCTTGTGCCTTCCCTCGCACTATGCAATTTATTCTCAGGTAGCTACCCCTGAGGTGCCTAGTGGTCTAGGGGATGACCTTATGCCTTCCCTCGCACTATGCAATTTATTCTCAGGTAGCTAGGCCTGAGTTCTCTGGAGGCCTAGGGAGACCTTTTGTCTTCCCTTTCACGCGGGTAACCCAGTGATCATAACCACCACTCAGCCACCCACGCGCCTAGCCTAACATCGTTAAGGGTTGGCTCGTGTCATTATTTCGATAACAATAGCATTCTCTCTCGAACCAGCCCTGCCGTTTTACATATGTTTGATAGAAAATTACCATATCTCTATAGTATACAGCATTTCTTACAATGATCTCGCAAACTCCAAATATCGCCACCTTCTCGCTACAATAGTGAAACGCTCTTAATTCTATCCGCAACAAATACTATCACACACTATTCAGAGCCATAAAACTGTATCTTAACCCTATCCTAGCCAGACTTTCGCCAGATTTAATTCAGACATAACTGAGATCCTAATCTAACCCTAACCTAAGCCATATCACTCTATCCTAACAATATCTTAGCCAGATCTTAGCCAGATGTAATTCATACCTAACCAAAGCCATATAACCTTAGCCTCTCATAGGATCTTCCACCTCACTACTTCAGTTACATTATACTCTGTATCTTCTGTTCCGCCCAAAAAAAAGTTATCAAAAAATTCATGTTATGAAAACATTCGAACTAATAGCATAGATAACATTGAATTATTTCAGAATTTTTAGTTGCGAAATAGATTTTTTTAAAAATCCGGAAGTTGATAATTGCGATGGGACCCCCAAACTCGCTATCTGGGTTACATTATGATTTATTTCTTCTGTTCTGATACAGAAACAGTTATGAAAAAATTCATGAACGTTCTTCTTAATAGTATACATGACTGTGAATTATTTCAGAATTCTTGATTGCAAAATCAATCTGCAAAAAATAAAATTGTGTTTTGATCCTCAATTTCACGATCTGGGTCAGAGTACAAACGAATTGTGATTTATTTCTTCCGTTGTGATCGACAAAAAGTTATGAAAAAATTCATCAAGATTCTACATAGTGGTATAAACGACTGTGAATTATTTCAGAATTTTTCATTGCAAAATCAATCTTTAAAAAATGTAATAGTCATAGGATAACCCAATCTCACTATGTAAGTTAAAGTTACACGAGTATTATGTTTTGTTTCTTCTGTTCTGCGCAACCAGAAATTCCAAAATAATTCATGAACGCTCTACTTAATAGTATACAGGACCATGAATTATTTCAAAACTCTTGATTGTAAAACCAATCTTTAAAAAATAAAATAGTCGTAAGATATCCCAATCTCACTATCTAGGTTAGGACCCACTCTGCACTGCATGACCTCAATGTACCGTTCACAAAGTTCTATTATATTAATGAAAAAATACATTAATAATTAAAATACTATACTCACTTTGAATCCTTTGTACCAATCCTTTATAGTCGCTTCATCGTATCTCGTGTTCGACTTTAAGAAATCCATATCCTCTTTGCTTAACTTGTCTTTGCTTCCAAAACAACCCATTTTGTAATCTGTAACAATAAGCAATAATTTAATTGTTATTATTCGGAACCATATATATCTGTCTGCAACTAATTTATAAACTAAATTTTAATACAAATTCCAAGGTTCTTCTATACGCGTTCGCACAGCGTAGAACAGAGTTGGGCATTAATCGTTTTCGAAATTTTAACCAAGATCAATTAATGTGCACTTTTAAAAAAGGTAATCATTGAAAAATCGACGATTGATTCAATCGTTGATTAAAAAAAGAAATCATCGAAAAATCGGATACTGATATGATCATTTATATAACAAAATAAATAACAAAGGAGAGAGAAATATATTGTTTATATTATTATTATAATTGTACATATCATCAATTATTAAATATTTAAGTGTTGCGTGAGGTAAATTACCAATTTCGTATCCATCAAATTTAAAAGATCATTCAGTATAAAAAAAATCTTAAGGCAGAATAAATGTTTAATTTTCGAATATTAAAAAATAATTTAAAATATCTCCAAGGTGGATTGGAGAAAATTGTTAGTTAATAATAACTTAATAATAAAATCATAATTAATAACAATTAATAATAATAAATAATAATAAGTTAATAATAATTAATAATAAATAATAATAAGTTAATAATAAAAAAATTAATAACAGATTTTGATAAACTATTAAAATTGTGGGGGCTGGTGGTGTCTAGCAAGTTGCAAATGTTTTCTACAAAGTGTTAATATAAAATTCTTAACTGAGTGCAATTTTATTTATAATTTTTATTTTATGTTCGAAGTTGCATATATTATTTTGTGCTAATTACAGAGCATAGAGTCGGTATTTAAATTTTCCATTGATCGGCGTTTCGATGGCTGAGGATCTGCTGTATAATATCCTCATTAAGTAGGATTTCAGTCGATGAGATTAATTCGTATTATGCGAATAATCGTTGTACGTATTACGGATTGATCCGCTGCCTCGTTAGAGGGCAACAATCAACAGTCGCTAAGAACGGCCAGTACATAATCGATTTCCCACAGTGGATTTACTGGAATACTACTAAAAATTAGTTACGCAAAATTCATACGTAACAGTTTTAATACATCGCTGCAAATCAGCCGGTCACCTGCCAATTAGATTAACTCCGTAAAACAGAAAGTGGAGAAATGTAATGAAATAATATAATAAACACCCTACTATAACTATATATATGTTTTTTATAAATCTATTTCTCAACCAAAAATTTTGAAATAATTCACATATGTCCGTGTTACTAGATAGATTGTCCTTGAATTTTTTCATATTTTTTTATCGTCCGGAACTCAAGAAATAAATCATAGTGTAACCTAGATAGCGAGGTTGGAGACCCTATCCACAATCTTATGCTTCCAGAATTTTTTAAAAATCGACACTGCAACCAATAAGTTTGAAAAAAATCACATATATCCGTCTCACTAGGTAGAATGTCCGAGAATTTTTTCCTATTTTTTTATTGTCCAGAAGAGAAGAAATAAATCATAGTGTAACTTATATAGTGAGGTGGGGACCCTATCCACAATCTTATGCTTCCAGAATTTTTTAAAAATCGACACTTCAACCAATAATTCTGAAAAAATTCACAGACGTGAATACCACTGTGTAGAATGTTGATGAATTGTTTTGTAATTTTTTATTGTCCGGAACAGAAGAAATAAATCATAGTGTAACCTAGATAGTGAGGTTGGGGGTCCTATCCACAACCTTATGCTTCCATAATTTTTTAAAAATCGATGCTGCAACCAATAATTCTGAAAAAATTCACAAACGTGTATACCACTGTGTAGAATGTTGATGAATTGTTTTGTAATTTTTTATTGACCGGAACAGAAGAAATAAATCATAGTGTAACCTAGATAGTGAGGTTGGGGCTCCTATCACAATCTTAGGGTTCAGAATTTTTAAAAAATTGATGCTGCAACCAATAATTTTGAAATAATTCATAGACATCCGTGTCACTAGAAAGAATGTAAGGTGAAGTATTTTATAATTTTTCATTGTCCGGAACAGAAGAAATAAATCATAGTGTGTCTTGGATATTTGGTCCCCTCAGGGTTTCAAATCCCGTTCCACACCTCTCACCTTTAACCAGCACTTCCTATCGCCTATTTCAGCGGGATCTACTTTTTATTAAGGTGGGTTCCGAACCACCTTGGGCACCACAGTTTTTTTTTTTTTTTTTTAAACATTGAATTAAGTCAAGAGGTGCCCGGGCGCGGGGATTCGAACTCGAGACCGCCTGGTCGCAGTCGCGCGCTCTATCCACTGATCCACTGTGTGCCCACAAGAAATAAATCATAGTGTAACTTATACAGGGTGTCCCAAAACTACCCTAGGAGCCGAAAATGGGAGGTTCGTTGGGTCATTTGAAGCGACATTTTCCTTAACAAAAATGTTATCCGCGGCTTTGTTTAGGAGTTATTAACGAAAAACACGGACCAATCAGAGCGCGACCTAGACGCGAGTTGGTAAAATCGGCTCGGCGCGCCAACTGTCCATTGGCCGACTGTGCCAACTCGCGTCTAGGTCGCGCTCTGATTGGTCCGTATTTTTCGTTAATAACTCCTAAACAAAGTCGCGGATAACATTTTTGCAAAGGAAAATGTCGCTTCAAATGACCCAAGGAACCTCCTATTTTCGGCTCCTAGGGTAGTTTTGGGACACCCTGTATAGTGAGGTTGGGGACTCTATCACAATCTTATGTTTCCAGAATTTTTTAAAAATCGACACTGCAACCAATAATTCTGAAAAAAATCACAGATGTCCCTGTCAGTAGGTAGAACGTCCGTGAATATTTTCATAACATTTGGTCGATCAGAACAGAAGAAACAAGAAAAGTTCTAACTAACCGAAGTGCTTCGATACATAAATCGAAAACATTTCAAAAAGTGGATCTAATCGATCTGGCCGGCGAACATTATACAATTTCACGGATTAAAAGTTGTCCAGCGTGTTCACGAATAATATTGAATCTGATACGTTTACCACGAGGAATATTTAGATAAGCTTTTGTTTGCGTATTTCCCAGTAAAAAAAGTTCGTCATTCATATGCCAGCAACACTCTCGGCTCTCCAGCAAAACTTTTTAAACCTTGCTTGATTTTATGCTGGGCTCTCTTGCGTAGTTTGCAAGCCCTCGAAACTCCGCGTATTTCCCTGGTTTAGTGCAATCTCAGTTTCAAATTCGTTCGAGTCAACCGGCGAATTATTAAGCAAACTGCCATTTTTCATTTCTTCGCAAATACCAACTAACTTTCCACAAGTGTGCTGTTTGTTCGAAACCAAATCAAATATGTACTTCGAAATAGAAAACCGATTTGGCCAAATACTAAGAAAAAGTTACAGATAAAATAGCAACACAAATGTCTCTCAACGCCTGCTGTTCTTTCCATGGAATTTTCAATTTTGCTAAGCGAATGTTTAAAAAGTTGTATCATGTAAACTATTATTCTCAGTGGTAGTCGTCAGTTTGCAGATCTGAAATAAACAAAAATCCTACTAAATTCTGTGATTTACAAGATTCATAAAAAATATGAAAAATTCAATGCATTATTAGCAATAGTTTGTCACGAGTATCTGGAAAACTAAAAGCAACCAGAATGTGTATCTACAAAACCTATTAAAATTTCATCGAAATCGGAGCAGTGGATCACGATGTATAATTACGAAATTATTCACAAAAGAAATATAGATTTCAGAGTTGGGCAGTAATTAATTACATAAGTAATTTGTTGAGCAGTTACGACGATATTTCGCGATCGCTCTAGCTCGGGTTCGAACTAACGAACTTCGAACTTGGTTGAAAACGATATAGTAATCTTGCAATTTAAAAGCTTAATTTATTTAATTTTACACCTTTACAAGATTCTTGACGATACGATAACTGCCGTTCTCGGCACGGTCGATATGAGAATTCGGTAAACGACTAAGTAGTCGAGAGTTCGGTTGACGACGATATGTTTCGCGCTTGCTGTTTCTTTCGATTCTGACTTTGGCTGCTCGCACGGCACAATCCGCCGTGACTCCCTTCTTCAGTCATTTTTCCGCCCCTTCGGAGGGGGTGTCAAAAAATGCCCAGTACGGCCGTCGGATTGGTAGATACGGAATTCGTGAAAATTGTCGGATTGGCTAGTTGAGCAGGTAAATGCGTGGGGGGCCGGGGGAATGAGCTGACCCCGGCCCCTGGGGGGGAGGTAGTCTCTCCCCCCCGGAGGGACCTTTACCCGGTCCCTTGTAGGGGGTGTTGGCCATCTACCGGAGACGGGCTCCGAGGAGGTGGCGCGTGGGGGTGGGGTGGGGAGGGTCGGGGCGTGCGAGTGCGCTTCCGACGATCCTTCCTTGCCGGTGTTGGCGCCTTCTTGCCCTGGCCGGGCGGCGGTAGTGGGTGACCCCCTTAGGGGCTCACACACTGCTGCTGTCCCGAGCAGCGCACGAAGGCTCCGGGAGCTGTGGGTGGACCGAACTGGGGTTGGAGAAGCCCAACTCGAAGGCTCCAGGGATGGGGACACCGGGCGGGTCCCTCCGCCCCACAGTGGTCCCGGAGCCCGCTTTTTGTGGCCAAAATTCAATTTTTCGACTTTCAAATTTCAACAAAATTTTTTTTCCCTCATAATAAGAACACCTTAAAACCTCGAAATTCTAAATATTAGGTCTTTCGGATAGCTTTCCGAGCAGATATAGCGTTTGAAGTTCACAATTATGAAATTGGAGGAACAACTAAATAATTGAATTATTCTTTACATAGTGCTAAAATGAAAATTTGTACTATATTTTCGTATGTGTGAGCAGGTATATTTCAGTTATTTAATGGTAATATAAGCATGTCTCAATCAATATACGAAGGACATAAAGTTAAGTGCAATGTAAACTTTAGGTAGAGTTTTAAAAAAATGTTTAAAAATGTTAGCATTCAGACTTGACTTTTCTGAAAGTTTAGACCTTCGACATATAACACATGTAAATTTCAGCTGCACCTTCCTGCGCTTTATAATTCCACGTGTATTTTAACAAGCAGACGTTCGCGCGCGAAGTACGCACTCTAATGCTACGTTCTGAACGCGTCACACATTTTAAACTTACACACGTATGGTTTACAGTATATGATATATGTAGTTTATAGAATTATATAATTTATACAATTATTATTTCTCAGTGTATATACTGTCTGTTTCGTTGTAGCAACGAGCCAGTATCCTTTCTTTAGCAGACACGGGGTTGGTCAGTTTTCCAAGTCGACGGAAAATTAGGAACCGCCTTACAAGGTCCCACGCTTGCGAATAGCATTAAAAATTTGACAGGAATGGGGACCAAAGTTAACAAGGGCGGAAAAAACAACTCGCCGAGTAAGAAACGGTTGTTTCTCATCAATCGAAACATCAAAGTCAGCCAATACTTTTCAAGCTAATTTATACAAACGTCATAGCGATCGAATGAAGAAAACATTCGTTAAGGGGGTAGGCTCGTTTCCAGGATTCCAAAGGGTGCGGAATGCGCCTTCTCATTTCTCGATAATGCAAACATGGGATTTTTCAGTAGTCAAAAGCGCTAGATTTTATTATATATAGAGATAGAGATAGAGGTGTAGTTACATTACAAATAATGCAAATTACGCTGCCGTCCATTGTTTCTTCAGTATCTTCAGTTGTTCTATGAACGCAAGAGTTGCTTTTCTGTTTTTGGCCTGAGCGTTTCTCAATCCCAGTGTATCGTTTGATTTCTAAAGACTAGACGTGGCTCTGCGTGCCTATAGTTTTTCTATAAATACGTACATAGTTTATTACAGTTATTTGAAACTTCACATTTAATTATGGCGGAAAATTTATCAAGTATGTATAATTCATTTTTTTCACGGAATCAGACCATACCAGTCACAGAGAGTAAACAGTTTTCATTATTTATTTCTTTTTTTAGACGAGTATCATTTTAAACATGAAGATCTTTTCAAAGTATGGCACAATGAAAGTGATCTAAATAAGAAAACAACATCTATTTTCAATTTCGTTTTCAATGAGATAGAAAAATCTGACATATCGGATGAATATGTAAATACAATTAGAAACAAAATTCGTCTATTCTGCGTCAATTTATCCATTAAATGGAAAAATTGTAATCGAAAGTTAGTGTAATTTTTAGCGAAATATAAGAAATGGTTGGAAGGATTTTTTACCATAAAAAAATTTATAAATGAGAATTCTGAACCCTCAACCGAGGATCCTGAATCTTTGCCTTTAACATCTGTGAGATGCGGACGTCCTCGTCTATCGTATGAGGAAAAATCACTGCGATCGCAGAGAAGGGAAGCATCAACACTTTCGGCTGAGATGAATGAGCCCATAGATTTAATAATGAGTGCAACAAGCATGACAGCAAGGAAAAGAGGCAAAACCGATTTAGCCGTTATTTTGACGGAAGCAACGAAAAGTCCTCACCGACCAACAAAAATGAGAGAAATACTATTCGGCGAGAAAAAAGAGCCAGTGCCATTCACTATTGATGCAGCTTTAGCTTATTTTTATGACAATAGTTTAAGTAAGAGGCAATATATTAATATGAGATTAGAGAATATGGAAAGAAATTGCAATATCTTTCCTACATATAATGCTATTCTCGAAAGAAAAATGGTTTGCAGACCGCCAGGAATCCTTATAACAGAATTATCCGCTGAAGTACCATTACAAAATCTGTTGAACCATACCATAAAAAGAATCATTCTGTTACAAAATGATGTAATTGATAACGTAGTGGAAAATATAAATGGTGAGATTATAAAAACTGAAATCATTTTTAGTTATGGCTTCGATGGCAGTAGCAGTCAGTCGACATATAAACAAGGTTATCAAAGCAATACTTTACCTGGCTTAGACATCACTCTATTTGCAACTACATTAATTCCATTGCAATTTTCCATGAATAATAAAACTATTTTATGGAACAATAGTACACCGCACTCTGTCAGATTTTGCAGACCTATAAAATTAGAATATGCAAAAGAAACTCAGGAAGTAATATTGAATGAAAAAAAGAATCTGGATGATCAGATTAATAATTTGGTTGATTTAAATATACCACATAAAAATAAAATTTTGCAAATTAAATTTAAATTAATGTTAACACTTATAGATGGCAAAGTATTAAATACACTGACAGGAACAAAATCATCGCAATCGTGCCCAATTTGTGGAGCAACACCGACGGAAGTTTTAACAATTAATGATTTCCAAGCTAAAGAATTTGAGCCAAAACAAAAAGAAAATTTATGTTATGGACTTAGCCCACTTCATTTATGGATACGTGTCTTTGAGTGCATAATTCATATATCTTATAGATTAGAAATTAAAACATGGCAAGTAAAATCGCAGGAACATAAAGAAAAACTTATTCAACGGAAACATGAAATTCAAAAATTGTTTTGGGAGCGACTAGCTCTAAATGTAGATAAACCGAAACAAGGCAGTGGAACTACTAACGACGGAAACACTGCTCGTCGTGCATTTCAAGATTTGAAGACATTATCTGAAATAACAGGCGTAGATTTAAAACTGCTTCACAATTTTAAAATAATTTTAATAACAATTTCCTGCAACTTTCCAATAGATTGTAATGAATTTGAAAAATTCTGTTTTCAAACTGGTCATATGTACAAACTAAAATACCCGTGGTATCCTATGCCTCCATCAGTTCACAAAGTTTTAATCCATGGAAGGCAAATCATAGAAAAATGCAGTTTACCTCCAGGATGTTTAGGAGAAGAGGGGTCAGAGGCAAAAAATAAATATTATCGACACGATAGGCAGTTCCATGCACGAAAAAATAGCAGATGTAACAACTTGGAAAATGTGTTCAATAGAGTGTTGGAAACCTCCGACCCTGTAATATCAAGCATCTCATTAAGAAAAAGAATCCAAAATCAGAAAAAACTTAAATTACCAACTGAAGTATTATCTTTATTACGTTCACCACCCACGCCCACTGCAGAACAAGAAACAACAGCATCAATACAAGAACCGACACCTGCAGAAGAAAGATCTGACGATGTAGAAGTTTTTGATGAAAATGACGCAGAAACGTTACCAATATTTAATCATTTAGATAACTTAGAGTTAGATTCGGAAGAATTCAATTAGTTATTTTTAAATTTGTTAGCATTTTATCTTTCATTATTATTCTATTCATTATTATTCATTACTATATTCTATATATTTTATCTTCTATTATATTTATTAGTATATTATATATATGTTTTATCTTTTATTGTATTTATTACTATATTATATGTATTCTATCTTTTATTCTGATAAAAAAATGTTTCGAACGAAAGTTCGATAAGTATTCGTAAATTGTAATTCGTAAAATTCGTTAAAAAAATCGTAAAAAAAAAGAAATCGTAAAAAAGAGAAAGAAAGATAAGTATTCACTTTTCTACAAACTTCAATATACAAAATTAAAGAAAAAAATTTTTTTTATAAAAACTGAAGGTTACCTCAATTTTTGAAATATTAACATATATTTTTTACATCGTAATATTCTAACTGGTATCAAGACGAATCCAGCGACCTATAATAAGATAACATTAAATCTTGAAATAACGCTACAATAGTTTTGGCCACAAAAAGCGGGCTACCGGACCACTGTGCGCCCGGGGTCTGGTATTAGGTAGGGCACGGGGGGAGCTTCACTCCCCTCCAGGGCGGTTTGTTAGCTAAGGGGGTGGCCAGTTGAGTTCTCGGAGATCCTGGCCCCCCCCCCTTACAATAGCTTAGGTGGGAGTGCGGTTTTAGTGGGTGGAGGCTGGCCGGAGAGTCCTCTGGACAGTCCCACATAACCCTGCCCCCCCAGGGGGGCAGGGTATGCGTAACGCATTTCCGCACTATAAAAAAAAAAAAAAAAAAAAAAGGTAAATGCGTAGGCACTCAGATTATAAGAGACAAAAGATGAGGGAACTCGAGCGGACAGACCTCGAGGTTCTGACGTGAAGGGTAGCAGGCCATAAATTAAAGAGGGTGTTTGGGGCCTAACAAGGCATGCGGGATAAGGCGGGCGTGACGATTTAAAAAAGGAAGAAGTAAGTAACAATTTTTCTGCGGGCCAGGTGGTGGCCAGAAGCGCTCGCTTGGATGGTGTTAAAGGACGGCACGCTGTAAACGGTTGTGAACAGGGACACATTTGGTGGAGGCGAGTAGATCCCAATACAATTGGTAGGGTCGTCCGTCGAGAGCTGGTTGTAAATGGGTCCGTTCCGGAAAAAACTCGCATAAAACAATTCTGTGGACCGGGTGTTATTAAGCGGAATGTAGATATAAAAAAAAAGGTTCGGTTGGGACTAAGACGTCGCAACATAATTAATTACATTTGCAATTACATGAGGAAAAGTGGACTACAATTTCAATACGAAAACAGTTAAATGGTCCAAAACATAAAAATTAGTGGTTTAAGAGAACAATTACTGTAATTTGTAATTGCAGAAATAAAATTACAATTACATGTAATTGGTAATTGCAATTATTTCTCGAATCACTGTAATTGTAATTGTGGTCCGCAATTGCAATTACTGGTTGAGCCAAAGTAATTGCAATTACAATTACAATTACTTACCCATTTCTGTAATTTGTAATTACAGAAATAAAAGTACAATTACATGTAATTGGAATTGGTTATTGCAATTATTTCCCGAATCACTGAAATTGTAATTGTGGTCCGAAATTACAATTGCTGGTTGAGCCAAAGTAATTGCAATTACAATTACAATTACATGCACGACGAGATGATGAGTCTCATACGGGAGATGACGGGAGCGATTACAAAGCAGCCAAACATTTCTAGGACCATTAAGGAACGGACTCGCAAAGCTATTGGAAGTACTCGACAGCTGCCGCTTATGTAGGAAGGAGAGCTTTTCTGCCAGCAGACGCCTAGTACAGCTAGGCGAGGCTGCAGCAAGAGCCCCCTTAGCGACAGCAATTCAGGCCCCTGTCAACACGCCTCAGAGAGGAACAAAGAGAGGCGCCACTTCTCCCCCCTTCACGTCACCTCTTGAGCCTGCCAAGAAGCAAAATGAGGGACCCAGTCCAAAGGAGTGGACTGAGGTAGTGAGGAAAGGAAAGAAGTCGAAGAGGAAGAACGCGAAGAAGGAAAAGCTGGAAGAGGCCCCCTCAAAGAACAGGGCCCCTGTACCACCTAAAGATGGCAAGCAGAGTAAGGAACAGGCTGCCACTAAGACAAAGATCCGCCCCGAAGCGTTTGTCCTTAAACCGGCAAGCGGGAAAACGTATGCGGATATACTTGGGAAAGTTCGCCAAACCGTTAAACCCGAGGAGAGCGGCGTCGATATACGATCTGTACGACGCACGAGGGCGGGAGAAGTGCTGATGGAGCTAAAGAAGGCCACGGTAGACGCCCGCATGGCCTTCTCTAAAGCCTTGAAAAAGGCCGTCGGAGCGGATAGCACTGTCCGGGAACTTATCCCCACAGCCAGTTTGGACATAAGAGACCTTGATAGTTGTTTCACTGCAGGTTATCCTGACCAGACCAAACGGACGGGAGCAGAGGGCGGCAATTGTCTCTGTTGACGAATCGGCCGCCGCGAAGTTACTGGGCGCCGCGTGTATTAAGATCGGGTGGATTAATTGCCGTATTCGAAGACGCGCGGTGGTCCTCAGGTGCTTCCGGTGTCTGGATCTCGGTCACCAGGCCCCCTTGGGGGGTCAGGGTTATGTGGGACTGTCGAGAGGACTCTCCGGCCAGCCTCTATCCACTAAAACCGTAATCCCACCTAAGCTATTGTAGGGGGGGGGGGCAGGATCTCCGAGAACTCAACTGGCCACCCCCTTAGCTAACAAACCGCCCCGGAGGGGAGTGAAGCTCCCCCCCGTGCCTTACCTAATACCAGACCACGGGCGGAGGGACCCGCCCGGTGTCCCCATCCCTGGAGCCTTCGAGTTGGGCTTCACGAACCGCAGTTCGGCCCACCCACAGCTCCCGGAGCCTTCGTGCGCTGTTCGGAGCAGCAGCAATGTGTGACCCTCTAAGGGGCCACCCACCGCCGCCGCCCGGCCAGGGCAAGAAGGCGCCGACACCGGCAAGAAAGGGTCGTCGGAAGCGCACTCGCACGTCCCGACCCTCCCAACCCCACCCCCCACGCGCCACCTCCCCGGAGCCTGTCTCCGGTAAGTGGCCGACACCCCCTACAAGGGACCGGGTAAAGGTCCCTCCGGGGTGCCGGTCCATCTCGGGAGGGAGAGACTACCTCCCCCCCAGGGGCCGGGGTCAGCTCACTCCCCCGGCCCGAGCCGGGGAAGCCTGACGTTCGGAGCCATATACCTGGTTCGGGGAGCTGTGGCGCTTTCCGTAAAGCGCTGAAACAAGTCAGGCCGTAAAAATGGCGATCTCAAGGGTATCTGCTGGAGTGGCTCAGTGTAATCTGAACAGGTGCAGGGCGGCGCAGAGCCTCCTTACTCAGATCCGTCTTGAGCTCGATGCTGATATCGTTCTTGTCAGCGAGCAATACCGGGACGAGGACGGGCCAGGATGGTATGCTGACTCGCTTGGTACGGCGGCAATATGGATCCCGGATTTGCGACGAGTCTACGTCACATCCCATGGATCTGGCAGCGGGTTCGTTTGGGTGAGGTCCAAGGACGTGACGTACGTCATTGTGTACCTCACACCGAACGAGAGCATTGGAGACTTGCGGGCCAAACTCCAGGGTCTGGAAGACGCTCGCCGGAACACGGAGGGCGAACTGATTGTGGAGGGAGACTTCAACACCAAAGCTCTCGAGTGGGGAGAAACCCGGCCTGATTCCCGGGGTGGGGACGTCATGGATATGTCGTCCAGACTCGGCCTGGTGGTATTAAACACTGGGTCGGTCTCTACCTTCCGGAGGCCAGGTTATCGACAAACCATCATCGACATCTCCCTGGTTACGGAAAACTTGGTTGCACGAGTACTGAACTGGCGAGTGATCGAGGACTACACAGCCAGCGATCACCAGTACATCACGTTCCGCGTGCGGGATGTCGTCCCAGCCAGGGCCTATAAACACAGGGGCCCACCCAGGTGGAATGTAGCCAAGATGAACACCGAGAAGCTGTCTCCGGCCCTAAGATGCGGTCAGCAAGCCCTAGACGAGATCCCGATTCGTATGCCCCATCCGGAGCGAGCTGAATTGGTGGTGAACACTGCGATAAGTGCCATTCACCGGGCTTGTAGGGCGGCCGTGCCGAGACCGCAGCGTGGCGCCAGGCGCCCTGTTTACTGGTGGACGAGCGAGATCGCGGATCTGAGGAGGACCTGCCATAGGCTCAGACGTCTCGCGCAACGAGCCCGCCGACACGATCCCAACGCAGCCCTGGACGCCGCCGCGTATAAAATGGCGAAACACGAGCTTCGCCGGGCCATCGATGTGAGTAAGCGCCGATGCTGGAGGATCTTGTGCGAAGATCTCAACAAAGACCCTTGGGGTTTAGGATACAAGATTGTCCTGCGCAAGCTGGAGGCGTATTCCAACAGAACCCCCCTAGATGTCAGAACTATTGACAGTATCGTCGATGGCCTATTCCCCACGCACGAAGGGAGACCTGACCGTCCAAGAATGGAGGAAATCCTGGAGGTTCCCCTCTTCACCGAGGAGGAACTCTCCAGCGCGGTGCAGACCATGAAGTCGAGGAAAGCTCCAGGGCCGGACGGTCTCCCAGCTGAGGTGTTGAAGGCAGTAGCTGAAAGCAACCCATATCTCTTGCTGGAAATATATAACTCCTGTCTGAAGGCGGGAAAGTTCCCTTCCCGCTGGAAAACAGCGAGGCTTGTATCAATCGGTAAGGGCAAGGGCCCAGTGGACTCCCCGTCGTCGTACAGACCTCTTAGCATGTTGGACACGGCGGGGAAACTCCTGGAGAGGTTGGTGCGACCTCGACTCCATGCAGCAGTGCATGCCGCCCGAGATCTCTCCGAAAAGCAATATGGCTTTAAGAGAGGGAGGTCCACCATCCACGCCATCCAGGAAGTAGTGGATGCCGCCAGGAGCACGGAGCGGGGAAATCACCGTATCCGCCCCGTATGTCTGCTGGTCACGGTAGACGTGAAAAACGCGTTTAACTCGATGAGGTGGCACGATGCCCTCACTGCGATGGAGCAGTATTTTAAGGTACCCAAATACCTCCTAGGGTTGTTGTACGACTACCTAAGGGACCGCTCCATCACCTATAACACCGAGGATGGCCCGGCAAGGAAGAAGCTCACTTCGGGGGCGGCCCAGGGCTCGATCCTCGGACCCGATATAAGGAATATCACCTACGACGGGCTCCTGTGGATCCAAATGCCCGATGGGGCTCACCTGGTCGGATACGGGGACGACGTTGCCATTGTAATCATCGCCCGCGATGTCGAGCGGGCACAACGGCGGCTGAACCCGGTAATGCGTCGTGTACGCTCTTGGATGAACGACCATGGGTTGCAGCTGGCGCTGGCCAAGACCGAGATCGTGCTGCTTACCAAAAAGCGCATCCCCCTTATCTGCAGATGGAGCACCTGACGGCAGTGATGCCAGAATCGAGGAACCGTGGAACTTGCCCCTCCGCCGCGGCGCACAGTGGTCGATTTACTCCAAAACGTGGCCAAAAATCAAATCTTTCTTTGATTTATACAAAACAAGGTATCTCGGGGTTTTTGAGGTCGCTGATTACGAATCTAAAATCAAAATCGTAAAAAAGTAAAATGGCGGCTGTAAAATGGAGATTAAACCTATAAAAACTGCCAGAATGGGACAAAACTTGGTATTTTGGGGTTTCTGAAGTCATTAATTATGAATCTAACATTAAAATAACAGAAAACAAAATGATGGAACCAATATGGCGGATGTACGTAGTAAGAAAGTATTAAATACAGCAAGAACATGATACCTCAAGATTTTTTGTCTTGTGAAATATGAATCTAATATCAAATTATATAAAGAACACACAGTAGTCGGGTAATTATTAAATTGTAGTAGAAGAAATTCTTTTTTTTAAATATGTGTTTTGAAGAATCCCCTCCGTGCGAAGGAACAAGCATGATACCGGTATTTTAACACGATTTTTCAAATATGATTGATCTGAGAAAAACATGTTTCCAATAAAAGTTGATCAGTATTCACTTTTCTACAAATTTCAATATAAAAAATTGAGAAAAAAATCTTTTTTTATAAAAAAGTTACTTCAATTTTTTAAATATTAACACATATATTTTTTACTTCATAATATTGTAACTGGTATCGAGACGAATTCAACGACCCATAATAATATTACTTTAAACCTTGAAATAAGGCTACAACAGTTTAGATCACAAAAAGCGGGCTTCCAGCCCATGCAGTACATTACAAAAATTGCAATAACAATCACGGATGCACCTCGCTGCACCCAATATCTGTTGATCCTACTAGGTGATAGTACAAACTAAAGGTGTGTACAAGTCACATGCTAAAAATCTCTGAAAATCATAACTATTTTCCTTGGTTTCTAAAATTTTCATATGAAATTTTGTTATCTCTTATATATTACATTGTCCATTTTTACTTGCATTTTATATAATGTATAAACATGATTTATTTACCTCTAGGGACACCTTCCACATTGAAGAATAAAAATTAGTAGGATATAACACAAATATATGCACATCTAGACACTTTTCTTACTCACCAATTTACTGTGCGTAGCTGCTACCTTAACGATGGTCACTTTCAGACTAAATTTCTCGCTTAGGTAGAAAAGTCAGGCCCTTTTCCTATTAACCATCCAACAGCCCAATCATCACGGTAGCCAACCCACGTATACAAAACTCTCGATTTCAAAATTCATTTTCTGGATTTTTGGCCACGTTTCGGAGTAAATCGACCACTGTGCGGCGGCTCGGCCGGCTGGGCCCCCCACTCCGACGTACCGTCGTCACCACGTTGCTTCTATTGCGCACGCGCTACACACGAACGTACCTCTACTCTGCCCGTGTGTGAATGCCTTTTCGATTGCACGCGCGCTACACGCCCCAGCGTACCTCAACTATGTCCGTGTGCGCTGCTTGTGCGCTTGCGCCAGCCACAATCTATTTTTAGCACTTTCCATGTTGTATTACTTTACGGAAACGAAACTGAAAATCGACCGTCGATCCGTCGAGCATATGAATCGCAATCTGGAGCTAGCCTTCGAATCCCCGAGCAGCGATTTTTATTTTTATTTTTTATTACTTTTTTAATTACATTTTCTAACCTTCCATATTATTAAAAATGTAAAAACTATGTTAAAAATATGTATTCATTTTACATAGAAACGTTTTACTACTGCAACAATTACATTAATAAAAATCGGAATATGAGAACCGATTGATAGTATTTATTTGGACTGATCGGAGAATAGGAAAATGCAGAAAGTATTTTTTAGTTTATGAAACAGTTTTTAGATTTATTAGTTGTAAAATAAATAATGAAATAAATTGTATAATATAAATTCATTTTACAATCATACACAAGTTTAGAATTTAGCTGATGTTTTCGGCGCACAGATTTAATTTAGCGATGAGACATTACCGTAAGTATTATGCTCAATTTTTCTCAGATTTTTGTAAGTGGTGCGTCAATAAATAGGGAAAATGTGCCGAAAACTAGTTTTTCAATTTTTCTCAATAACTACCCTTACAGATGAGATATGGGGTTGAAACTTGGCAGAGATGGATCTTTTTGGGTAGACTATCGAATGGTCCAAGCTCGATTAAAATCCCGCCGGGGGTGAATTTCACCACCAAACCCGGGCATAGCCTTTGGACTAATTTTTTTTTGAAAAATCGGGTTTAACCATCAGATACACCATGTTCAGTGAAAGAACTATTTCTTAAGAGTTGTAATTAAACTAGCCTGATGAAAATTACATTGTCAATGTAAGTGACAAGTGTACCTATTTCTTAAGAGTTGTAAGTTAATAAGTAACAGATATTTCCAAATACATGTTTTTTTGTTTGTTCTTTTTAGACATTTACATTGAGTAGGTATCTAATTTTTTGGATCATCGAAATCGATTGACATACATACGGTTAAGAATAGTGAAACGCGTAGTTTTTCACGACTTTTGATCAGTTTCTGCTTAAAATCCACAGAATCGTACATCTTTCGATGCGTGTGGTTTTTTCCTGCATCAACCAATTTCGATTTTCAGCATGGTATAACTAACACATATATTTCAAATTTTGATTGAGGGCCCAAATAAAAAAATTTTAAAATTGCTTTTCTTATTTTTTCATGCAACCTTCTAAATTGTAATTTTTGGAAAATCTTCTTTGCACATCATTTAGTAAACCAATGCTTCTAATTGCTTACAAAACATCACGTCGCTTGGTACAATTGTAAAAAAGTTATTTTGTTAAAGGGCCTTCTGTTTATTCTTTTAAAGGGCCTACGAATACTCATGGGGGTTACTGTATTCATCCCGCGGTTTTCTACACGTTGGCGTAGAACACAGCATTTACGTTAGGAAATAAACGAATCGGTTGCGTATTAAGGGTGGACTCATACGGGCGAAGATTCCAGGCGATGTCGCCGAGAATTGTAAATTTCGAGCGCTGGTTGACAGGTCGGAGCGGTGCGTAACGTTGCAGGGGGTCCCCCAGGGTCCTTTAGGAAAACTACCGATAGCTCCCTTTAAGACATCATGGACATAGGAAACATTGGTGTGGGTTCTTCGTAGAGTCAAAATTATTTCGTACCCACTCTACGAAGAACCCACACCAACGTTTCCTATGTCCATGATGTCTTAAAGGAGAGCTATCGGTAGTTTTCCTAAAGGACCCTGGGGGACCCCCTGCAACGTTACGCACCGCTCCGACCTGTCAACCAGTGCTCGAAATTTACGATTCTCGGCGACATCGCCTGGAATCTTCGCCCGTATGAGTCCACCTTAAGGATGCGCGTAAACACTATCCCGCGCGATCTCGGGACAACAGTGACGAGAGCGAATGAAGTGTTTACGTTTGGTGGAAGCGTTTACGTTTGGTGAATGCATTTTGATATAGTGAACTAATTTAGTAAATAGTGTTCGTGATATTTAGTGTGTGCCTAGTTTATTAGTGGTTTTTGGGTTTTTTACAGTGGCGGGTCAAAGGTCGGCGGCTACTGAGACGATGGAAAATGTGCCCACCAAAATATTTAAAAGGTTTCAGCGTCATTGGTATGACGCTGATGATTCTTTAAAGGTCTGGTTACAAGAAGTTTCTTCGGACGTATTCAAATGTTTCTGTAAAGCCTGCAATAAAATCATCGTTTGCGGGCTTTCACGAATCCAGAAACATTCATCCTCGCAGGCTCACATCAAAAATATGAAGCAATTGCTTCATAAAAATGATACTCAAGATAGTTCTGTCAATCTTAAGGAGTCTGCAGCTGAATGTAACCAACCTGAAGAGGTAGGCAGCTCTTCATTAGGCGAGAAAATTAAAATCGCCGAAGTTAGGTATGCGACTTTCTTCGCCGAACATAATATTCCAATTTCGATAGCTCCTAATCTCCTCGCCCTTATGCAAGATATAGGCAATGAGTCTCAAGTCTTGCAGGGCATGAAAGTAGGCCGCACGAAGTGCAGCAAAATTATATCCAATGTGTTGTGCGTTCGTGAAACGCAACGCATTGTCGACGACGCACGACATTGTCAATTTTCGATACATAAGGATGAGACCTCTGACTTAACAAACCACAAGTGGTTAACATTTGCGATTCGATATGTTGATCCACGTCGTTTGGCTGTAATGACAGAATTATTGCAATTAATTCATCTGCATGCTAGCGACTGCTCAGCAGGGAAGATTTTCGCCACCTTCGAAAATTAAATGCTGAAAATGCAGATTCCCATGAACAATATCGCAGCCCTTAGTTGCGATAATGCTTCCGTTATGACTGGTAGATTTTCTTCATTCAAGACAAAGTTGCTTGAAAAGAATCCCAAAATAATTACATTGCCGTGCGTGTGTCATTCCCTAGCATTGGCAGCCAGTGCCGCTTGTGCTATGATTCCAAAAGAATGCGACCAATTACTTCGAGGCGTCGCTTCTTTTATAAATAGCAGCCCCAAACGGGTTGCTATTTTTCGCCAATTTCAGGAGAGTTATGACCACTCTTCTTTAAAAATTTTAAAGTTGTCGGACACACGGTGGCTTGCCAGGCATCGATGTGTGCAACGATTTTTAGATCTTTGGGATGATTTAATCCCATTTTTTGATGAGCAAGCCTTTTCAGAAAAATCAGAAATGGCTAAGAAGTTTTCTTCTCTTCTTAGATCATCTGAAATTAAGGGATATTTTCACTTTTTGGAAGATTCCCTTTATATTCTGAATGGGTATAATGCCTTCTTCCAAGGTAGAAATACATTAGTGCAGGAATTGCAGCCCTTTTCGGCAAGGGTGCTTAGACTTTTCTTAAGCAGGTTTTTGAAACCTGCTCTTCTTAAACATTTTGAGTTAATTAGGTTAGTTAATTTTTCCCTCCCAATGAACCAAGTTCCACTAAACCAAGTGGATCTTGGTTCCCAATGCGAGGAGTATTTGGAAGAGGCAATTGCTCAGGGGATGTCGGAAGTTGAGGTGCACTCCTTCCGGAAAAATTGTTTAGGGTTTTACTTTACCCTAAGCAATGAAATCAGAGATCGTCTTCCTCACGACGATGTTTTCTGATGTGTAATTCCCTTTTTAATGGCAAGAGATATTCTACTCTTCGAAATCTCCAAGCTGTTGCTAATAAATTGGGAAATTTTAATTGTTTTGAATTACAAAAAGAATGGGACTTTTTGTATTATGGCACTTCGCGGTCGCAGAGGGACCAATGGGCGAAGTTGTCTTTCGACGATATGTGGGTAGATATTGGAAATTAGAAACCCCTCAAAAAGTTCTTCAATTTCCAATCCTTTCTTCTCTCATAAATATTGTTCGATGTCTACCTCACTCGAATGCCGAGGCCGAAAGGGTGTTTTCGCTGCTTCCCGACATCAAGTTTAAAAAACGGAATAAAATAGGCACTTGCCTATTAAATTCCATGTGTGTGGTGCGCACATCCCTCAAAGCTAGACAGGAGTTTAGTCGCACCATGTCTGTCGACGAAAGACATTTAAATCTAATGTCGGGAGAGCATTTATATACAAGTTCGTCACGAGCACAAAGTTTTCGCCAGTTGACTTTGCACGCGTGTACGAACTTGTAAAATTCTTTATAGTTTCTGCCTTGCTGGGTACATTTTCTATTAACAGCCACATACTTATATATTTTTTGCGTTATTAACGGTTTTTTTCTTTATTATGAGTTTATTTTATTTATATAGTGATTAAATAGTTATTTTATTTATAAAGTGATTTAATAGTGATTTTACGTATACAGTGATTTAATAGTTATTTTATTTATACAGTGATTTAATAGTAATTTTACTTATACAGTGATTTAATAGTTATTTTATTTATACAGGGTGTCCCAAAACTACCCTAGGAGCCGAAAATGGGAGGTTCCTTGGGTCATTTGAAGCGACATTTTCCTTAACAAAAATGTTATCCGCGGCTTTGTTTAGGAGTTATTAACGAAAAACACGGACCAATCAGAGCGCGACCTAGACGCGAGTTAGCAAAATCGGCTCGGTGCGCCAACTGTCCATTGGCCGTCTGTGCCAACTTGCGTCTAGGTCGCGCTCTGATTGGTCCGTGTTTTTCGTGAATAACTCCTAAACAAAGCCGCGGACGCAATTTTTGAATAGTTATTTTATTTATACAGTGATTTAACAGTTATTTTATTTATATAGTGATTGAATAGTTATTTTATTTATACAGTGATTTAGCAGTTATTTTATTTATATAGTGATTGAATAGTTATTTTATTTATACAGTGATTTAATAGTAATTTTACGTATACAGTGATTTAATAGTGATTTTATTTATATAGTTTATTTTATTTATATATTACGTCGATCAGAAAGATAAGTATATATTAATACCTATATTGTATCGCCCAATAATGCAATTAGAATTACAATTTTCATTACGTTTAATTCTTCTTTAAATATAGGAACGAAGAACATTCAAAATCGGACGTGTGATACCTGCAGGGGAATTTTCTGGCAACGCGCACCAACGACGAAGAGCCTAATGGATAATTTATAAAAAAAGATAAGTTTGCGGTAATATTAATATTTTATTCTGTACTCTGGAATCAAAAATTTACTAATGCGTTTACATTCTTATCTTATTTATAGAAAAGCAGAAAGCTGTTTCAAATCGCACGTGTGCTACCTGCAGGGGAATTTTCTGGCAACGAGCACCAACGACCAAGAGCCTAATGGATAATTTATAAAAAAAGATAAGTTTGCGGTAATATTAATATTTTATTCTGTACATTGGAATCAAAAATTTACTAATGAGTTTACATTCCTATCTTATTTATAGAAAAGCAGAAAGCTGTTTCAAATCGCACGTGTGCTACCTGCAGGGGAATGTGCTTCGCGCCGCGCCGGGAATCGATTGTGCGCTATCTCGATATTTCGACTCAGGTACTCGAAACATCGGTTTCGATTTCAACGTGAAATTCGGAGGAACGCGTAGAGCAGTTGAACAGACAGCGCACATGGGCATAGTAGAGGTACGCTGGAGCGTGTAGCGCGTGTGCAATCGAAAAGGCACTCACACACGGGCAGAGTAGAGGTACGTTCGTGTGTAGCGCGTGCGCAATAGAAGCAACGTGGTGACGACGGTACGTCGGAGTGGGGGGCCCAGCCGGTCGAGCCGCCGGAGGGGCAAGTTCCACGGTTCTTCGATTCTGGCATCACTGCCTGACGGTACAGACGAAGAACGGGGTACGGTACCTGGCGACGATGCTAGATTCTCGGCTTACCTTCTGGGAGGAAATCCGGCGTAGGGCGGACAAGGCGGCGACAGTTGCGGGCCGGGTGAGTGAGCTGACCCCGACCCCTGGGGCCTCTCTGTAGTCTCTCCCCCCCGAGATAGACCGGCACCCCGGAGGGACCTTTACCCGGTCCCTTGTAGGGGGTGTCGGCCACTTACCGGAGACGGGCTCCGGGGAGGTGGCGCGTGGAGGGTGGGGTGGGGAGGGTCGGGGCGTGCCAGTGCGCTTCCGACGACCCTTCCTTGCCGGTGTTGGCGCCTTCTTGCCCTGGCCGGGCGGCGGCGGTGGGTGGCCCCTTAGAGGGTCACACATTGCTACTGCTCCGAACAGCGCACAAAGGCTCCGGGAGCTGTGGGTGGACCGAACTGTGGTTCGTGAAGCCCAACTCGAAGGCTCCAGGGATGGGGACACCGGGCGGGTCCCTCCGCCCGGGGTCTGGTATTAGATAAGGAGCTTCACTCCCCTCCGGGGCGGTTTGTTAGCTAAGGGGGTGGCCAGTTGAGTTCTCGGAGATGCTGCCCCCCCCCCTACAATAGCTTATGTGGGAGTGCGGTTTTAGTGGATAGAGGCTGGCCGGAGAGTCCTCTGGACAGTCCCACATAACCCTGACCCCCCAAGGGGACCAGGGTATGCGTAACGCATTTCCGCACTATAAAAAAAAAAAGAAAACAGGCGGCGACAGTTGTTACATCTCTAAGTAGGTTGATGGCCAACTTCGGTGGGCTTACACCAGCTAGGAGGTGACTCCTACTTAGAACTGCCGAGTCCATCATGCTCTATGGCGCAGAGGTCTGAAAAAAGAAGAAAAGTACTGCAAGCGAATGGCCGCGATACAACGGAGAGGTGCGCTTCGTATCGCGTGCTCCTACTGCACGGTCTCGGAGGCTGCAGTGCTGGTCGTCGCGGGGGTCATTCCCATCGACCTCCTCGCCCAAAAGCGGAGGTACGCATACATCAACAAGACTATTCAGGACAGGGAGGTAATGGCGAAGAACGGCCGTATCGCTAGCATCGAGACCTGGCAAGTGCGATGGGCAAGGCGACAACAAAAGCCCGGTGAACCAGGAGGGTTATCCCCCGACTGGACACCTGGCTTCAACGAGAGCATGGCGAGGTGGGATACCACCTCACCCAGCTCCTGACGGGGCACGGGTTGTTCCGGGCCTTCCTACACTCCATCCGGAAGGCTCCGGACCCCGGTTGTAGATATGGTGACTCTCCTCGAGACAACGTCCTCCACACGTCTTTCGAGTGTCGGAGGTGAAGGTCGGAGCGGCAGACGGTAACGGAGCTAGCGGGGTGCGATATCACACCCGATAACATCGCGGAGGTAATGCTGCGCAGACCGAAGAACTGGGCAGGGGTGGCCAACTTTACAGAGACCATCCTCCGCCAAAAGAAAAGGGAAGATGTAGAAAGAGTGCCCACTCCGGCGCTAGAGGACGCTGTTTAGTCCGAAACGGGCTTCAGGAAAGGCGCCCCTCCGAAGTAATGCCGAAAGGCGGTTCCGGAGGGATACATGCGCCTTTTTTTTTTTTAATAGTGCGGAAATGCGTTACGCATACCCTGGCCCCTTGGGGGGCCAGGGTTATGTGGGACTGTCCAGAGGACTCTCCGGCCACCCTCTACCCACTAAAACCGCACTCCCACCTAAGCTATTGTAAGGGGGGGGGGGGCAGGATCTCCGAGAACTCAACTGGCCAATATTAATGGGATACATGCGCCTGCTGAACGGAGGTATGGGTTTTTAGTGGGTAGTGTGGCAAGTCGCCGGGAGACCCACACACGGAACGGTACCTAGTTCTATGGTGCCTAAATGCATTTTGCCCCTCCTCAAAAAAAAAAAAAATACAATTACATACGCATTTCTGTAATTTGTAATTGCAGAATTGCAAAAGTACAATTACATGTAATTGTAATTGGCGATTGCAATTATTTCTCGAATCACTGAAATTGTAATTGTGGTCCGAAATTACAATTGCTGGTTGAGCCAAAGTAATTGCAATTACAATTACAATTACAGTGATTCGAGAAGTAATTGCAACTACTTACCAATTACAATTACATATAATTGTACTTTTATTTCTGCAATTACAAATTACAGAAATGGGTAAGTAATTGTAATTGTAATTGCAATCCTTTTTTCCCAACTCTGATTAGATTTATACCGAACCACTGATGTTTGTAATATCGATGGAAATAATCTTTATTCTGCGCAATCATCCGTGCTCCACTTACGAAATAGTCCACGAATATTCGTGTGCAAGTTCAATTACTGGAAATCACTGTCAGAAACATGGTAACTCACTGTCAGACACACACTGATTTTTTCGAATGGTATTGGTGTGGACCCTTTGATCGTTATAATGCTTTCCCAGTGATTAAAAATATATCTGTTTGCCGGACGCATCATTAATCCCTTGGGCAAGGGCTTAATCCTGCAAATAGCTAAGTAAACGGGCGCAATTCCATTAACATAGATCGGTGTCGTCTTTACAGTGGAACGGGATCTCTTGATGTGTGCGTTGTGTTAATTACGTCCTACATTTACGTCGCGTTTCACGGTGTTCCATCGTCGTCCGTCGGCTATACAAGGAGATATCGTTTCTAATGCGACATGTTACCCGCCCCATTACATCTACTGCACTCCCGTAATCGTGAAAACGCGTCAATTTGTAACGGGTCAAGAGTTTCAAACACATCAAACTTTCCTTCTTCTCCGGAGCACGGTTAATCATCGAAATGTCTCGTTTTGACAATTTCGTTCGTGTTGCCCTGACTCGAATTAATATTCGGATGTTCTAAAAAGGAGAATAACCTTTTTTTAATGTTGTACCATACGATTTGAACCTTTTCTAGGGAACCAGAGCAATTAATTTTATATAATACAGATGTAATGGTGGTGATTGACGCGTTGCGCAATCTGTTGTGTGAAAGCAGAATTTTCTGATACTTATTGTTATCATTATAGATTACTTCGAGATAACGTGAAAACGTGCATTTTTGGACCCGGACGGGCATCGATTGGACTTTTTAACCGATTTCGTAAAAGGTCGAGGTGTTTTTTAGGGGGGTTAATTTTTTTTTAGGAAGCAGAATTTACTGCTTCTGAAGGAAGGGACGTTGAGGCGTAGAAAAAAACTTTGTAAGTTTATATAGATACATTACTGTTGTTCCTAAAAAGAGTCTCTGATTTTGCACAACAAGTTGCGCAATATGCTTGACCATGAATGCGCAACCGGTTGTGTGAAAGTAGGATTTCCTGATATTTATTGTTATTATTATAAATTAGTCCAAAGTAGTGTGAAAATAGGGACTTTGGGCCCCGGATGAGCACTAATTGGATTTTTTGACTGCTTTCCAAAAGGTGGATGTGTTTTTTAGGGGGGTTTACTTTTTTTTAGGAAGCAGAATTGACTGCCTCTGAATCTATCGTTGGGATGTTGAAGCCTGCGTCGAAAAGTCCTATATATGTAATTTGAGATACTTGTTGTTCCGGAAAAGAATCCCTGACTATTACTACCTGTGTTAATTAGACGCAATATGACAAAATCAAATTAAATTTCAAATATTTCACTAGATATCTACGTAAGAAAGGCTTCTATTAAATAGAATATACAGACTTGAATCAAAGAATTATATTGCGCAACATTATTGACCGTGAATGCGCAACTTGTGTGAAAGTAGAATTTCCTGATATTTATTATTCAAAATTACACCGAAATAACGTGAAAATGGGGACTTTGGGCCCCGGACCGGAATGGATTGGACTTTTTAACCAATTTTGAAAAAGGCCGAGGTGTTTTTTAGGGGAGTTAGTTTTTTTTTAGGAAGCAGAATTCACTGCTTCTGAACTCAGCGACGTTTACTCGTAGAAAAAACCTTGTAATTTGATGTACGTATATGACTTGTTCCGCAAAAGAATCCCTGAATTTCTGATTTTGCACAACAGGTTGCGCAATATGCTTGACCGTGAATGGTACGTAGTGGTTCCCGGTCAAAAATGACTTCGGCCCAGCACTCGATGGATTTCAACCCTTTTGTTGGTGCTTTTGAGCAACATTCCGACAAGAAAAGAACTGGAGTTTTATTCGCGGTCTGTTATGCCGGCTGGCATAACCGAGAGTCCTCTTCCACCTACAGTTGGTTCTTTCAAATTCGTACGTTCCATAAATGCGTAAACGTTGGCGGTCTCTTCGTGCAGTCGTTGCAAAGTGAATTATCTCTATATATACATGTGCACACACACACACACACACACACACACACACACAGAGAGAGAGAGAGAGAGAGAGAGAGAGAGAGAGAGAGAGAGAGAGAGAGAAGAGAGAGCCAATTAGACCGCCGGGTATCCTGTCTCGGGGTCATGCGCACAAGGAGCAACGATTAGCACTGAGTCAATCCGCAAAGCTCGAACCTGAAGAATTGGCGTCCCCGAGGGACGGGAGTCCTAGCGCCACGTTTCATTTACACTTCGTACTTCGGCCGACTTCACATCTGTACAAAGAAGAGACCGTATTTCCTATTCTTGTTATTAGACGTAATGAGAGCTGCATTGCGCATGTGAACTCGTCGCATTCGAACCGACGCGGACCCGCAGAATGAAACAGAAACTTCAGCCACCTTGGATATTTGTCTTTTCGTAAAGGGTAATTTGTAAAGAAAAAATTTTAACCGTTTACAGACTGAAATTTTCTCTAGCATTCTTCGAAATAGAATTTACATTATTAAATATTATTAGGTACATTATTAAATATTTTTAGTTATTAAAAGGGGTGGACACGGCTCGGGTGTGTGTTTGTTTCACACTCGGGGCTTGTGCGTGGTTACAATCGCTAGATAACAGACCAATCTAGCAGCGATGTTTTCCAAGGTGGCCTACTTTTACTAACTTTCAGCGTTTTCTTTGCAATTCTGACTCTCGCAGTTTTGCATCACGTTCGCAAGTACCCTAACAGCTTTCTGACCATTGACCGCAACTGTGGATATGACTCATTTGCTAACATGGATTCGAGCATGAACCCTATCCGCAATCTTATGGTTCCAGAATTTTTTAAAAGTCGATGCTACAAACAACAATTCTGAAGAAATTCACATATATTTGTGTGACCAGATACAACATCCATGAATTTTTTCGTAACATTTTCTCGATCAGAACAGAAGCAATAAAGCAAAATCGTGAGTAATCTAACCCAGATAGTAAGTAGGGTACCCTGTCCACAATCTTATGGTTCCAGATTTTTTTTAAATCGATGCTGCAACCAACAGTTCTGCAAAAATTCACACACGTCAGTGTCACTAGCTAGAACATCCGTGAATTTTTTTGTAATTTTTCAGTGTTCGGAACAGAAGAAATAAACCATATTGTAACCTAGGCAGTGAGGTTGGGGGTCCTATCACAATCTTATGGTTCCAGAATTGTTTAAAAATCGACACTGCAACCAACAATTCCGAAAAAATTCACAGACGTCAGTGTCACTAGGTAGAACGTCCGTGAATTTTTTCGTAACATTTGGTTAATCAGAACAGCAGAAATAAATCATAGAGTAACCTAGATAGTGAGATTAGGGTTCCTATCACAATCTTATGTTTGTAGAATTTTTTAAAAATCGATGCTGCAACCAATAATTCTGAAAAAATTCACAGATGTTTGTGTCACTATTTCGAACACCCATGAATTTTTTCGTACCTTTTTCCCGAGTAGAACAGAAGCAATAAAGCAAAATCGTGAGTAGTCTAACCCATGTAGTGAAGTTGGGTATCCTATCCACAATCTTATGGTTCCAAAATTTTTTAAAAATCCCCGTTGCCACAAACAATTCTGAAAAAATTTACAGATGTTCGTCATTTACTAACATGGACTCTAACACCTCCCCAATTTCGCATTGGGTTCATTTCACAAAGTGCCACCCCCCTGCAGCTCCCTGATACCGCATCAGGTTCGTCTGCATTTGACTGCATACCTAGAGGCTCCCTAACCACGTGTCAAGTTCCTCGTCGTTGTCTATAATCCTAGCGGCTCCCTGATTGCACATCGGGTTCGTCCGCGTACCTAACTATCAAATTGCAACCATACACCCCTGGGTAACAACCCTTCTCCTGCTTCTCACCTATACTGTTCTCGTTCGGCCCTGCCTCGGAACGTAATCATTATTTCTATTTTGTATAATTTTGGGGATGTACAAAAATATACGTGTGGAAAACCACGCGCGGTAGAAGTGAAACTTCTTGCAGTCTAGTAATGTTTAGAAGCATATTAAGATTGGAAATGTTAAAAAAAAAACAAGATCAGGAACAACTAATACAAAGAAATCATAGAAAAAGTTCCACTTCAAACATAATGAACGATCAAAATTTGCTTCGCAAAGAAGGAGAGCGTATGAGAAAGAAAGAGACGTAGTTCATAGCATTTCCCATACGCTCTCCTTCTTTGCGAAGCAAATTTTGATCGTTCATTATGTTTGAAGTGAAACTTTTTCTATGATTTTTTTGTATTAGTTGTTCCTGATCTTGTTTTTTTTAACATTTCCAATCTTAATATGCTTCTAAACATTACTAGACTGCAAGAAGTTTCACTTCGACCGCGCGTGGTTTTCCACACGTATATTTTTTTTTTCTTAATATGAACATTAATGCAATGATCATCGTCAAGGTCTCTGGGTAATTTTTTAACCATCGTATTTACACAAATCGGAACATTTATAATTTGTCCTAGAATGCCATACTGGCCATGTGCATACCTCAATCGTCTTATCTGCATAAAAGGAATGCGTGGAGAAATTAATCTTTCTGACACTAAATCCAGTGGAAGTAAATGCGCTGGTATCTCAGAGTATTTAAAACCGTTGTAGGAAGACATTGTAGGAATTTGTTTCCTCGACAGTGCAGTTCGACAAGTATTACAGATTGGTATTTTATTCCTTTCAATATCTGGTAGTATTATTCTCAAAATTTGTTCATATTCTGCATTGTACTTTTTTAAATCATTAGTAAACCATAATCTACTGCAAACAGAGCACGACTGACCAAATTTGTTATTTATAAATGTTTTCTTAAATTGATTATGAACTGGTCTATGGCGTTGAAAGTCATTATAAGGTTGAATAATATTGCTAACATTCACATCATTTAACATTGAACTTGATGGATTATTTGCTTGATTCTCTGTGTTAACCATGTTCCGTAATGTACTTGATGTGAGGTTGTCAATATCCGTTTGACGAAGATAAATAGGTGCTGATACTGATGTCCTTTTATTCTCTTCCGCACACGGTAGTTTTCGAAAGACTAATATCTCCAACAACAATTGATGTAATTATTATATTATTATTTGAATTAACGCAAACGTAGTTGCACGTGCTGTCAAACTGTGACGCACTATAAAAATGTCGGTAAGCATTCTGTTTTCGTGCTCTCTCTTTCTCTCTCCCAAACCGCACGAGAGTCTGCGCACTAGCCACTTCCTGCCGCATTTCCGTTTCATCGTCAATCGGTTTTACGCCCATCGCGCCATAAGAAGTTTCACTTCAAAAAAAATAAGTGACTATCCACCTGTCGATTCCTTATTTAGCAATCATTTTAAAATCGATTTGTTCAGATCCACACGTTTGCATATGCGACGGTTAGCGACAATGGATTTGCTTGACCATTTATCTTCGATGACATATATCAGATTACGTCGTACTCGATTGCAGATGTTGATAAATTTTTTTATAATTCATTGTTGAGCAGAACAGAAGAAATAAATCATAATGTGACCCATATGGCGAGGTTGGAGGTCCCATTACAATTGTCATCTTCTGGATTTTTTTACAAATGGATTTCGTAATCAAAAATTCTGAAATAATTCACAGTCGTGTATAGCACTATGTAGAATGTTGATGATTTTTTTTGTAATTCATTGTTGAGCAGAACGGAAGAAATAAATCATAATGTAACCCATATGGCGAGTTTGGAGATCCCATTACAATTGTCATCTTTCGGATTTTTTTCCAAATCAATTTCGCAACCGAAAATTCTGAAATAATTCACAGTCGTGTATACCACTGCGTAGAATGTTGATGAATTTTTTTGTAATTCATTGTTGAGTAGAACAGAAGAATAATATACAACGGTCTGCGACAATGGATTTGCTTGACCATTTATCTTCGATGACATATATCAGATTACGTCATACTCGCTTGCATATGACGTAGTCACTCGATGCTAACGCGTCGTACCGCTGTGAATTTAACGAGCCCCAACGTACGTATCAATGCAATTGTGCAGATGGACGTACCGTGGTGATATACTTACCGATCCTGTATGGTCAAGGCTATTAATTCTCAGTAATGCACAGCAGACCCGGACTCGGATAATACTCGGAGCCATGTTACACATGCTGACCTTCGCGACGTTACCGATGTAACTATGTCAAACTACACACAGGGAATCAAGAACGTATTTGAACACACTTTAGAGCAGTATAACTTTTTTTTTATTAAGCATTTCAGATCTCAACTGAGATCTATATCTGCTGTACAAATGTAAATTACAGTAAATACATATAAATACATACATAGACAATATTAAATCAAATTAAAGTAGTATAACTTCTTCAGAATTGTAACCAAATGATTTGATGTTTTGTGAGTTGGTAGAAGCATTGGTTTACTAAATGATCTGTAAACAAGATATTGAAAATTGTAATATGTGCGGTAGGATTGGGTTAGGATAGCAAACAAGATTAGGGAAATTATAACATTTGTGTTAGTGTAGGTTTAGGATAGCCTAGACCCATGATAACACAAATATTATAATTGTCCTAATCTTGTTTGCAGATCATTAAGTAAATCCTATGATATGGATTATTTAGTAGACCTTACAGGTTACAAATATTTATTAAACTCTATGGATTGGGAATACTTAGTAAACCCTATAGGTTACAAATATTTAGTAAACCCTATAGATTAGGAATACTTAGTAAACCCCATCAGTAACAAATATTTAGTAAACTCTATGGATTGGGAATATTTAGTAAACCTTATAGGTTACAAATATTTAGTAAACTCTATAGATTGGGAATACTTAGTAAACCCCATAAGTAACAAATATTTAGTAAAGACTGTGGATTAGGAATATTTTGTAAACCCTATGGGTTAGCAATATTTAGTAAACCCTAGTGATTAGGAATATTTTGTAAACCTCATGAATTGGGAATATTTAGTAAAATCTTATAGATTACAAATATTTAGTAAACCCCATGAATTGGGAATATTTAGTAAACCTTATAGTTTACAAATATTTAGTAAACCCTATGGATTAGAAATAATTAGTAAACCTTATGGATTGGAATTATTTAGAAAACCCTATCGATTGGGAATATTTAGTAAACCCTATGGATTGGGAATATTTAGTAAATCCTATCGGTTATCAATATTTAGTCAAACAAACAATTCAACTATACATTTAATGCTTTATATAACATTTGAAATGTCCTTCATCGTAAATTGTACCGCACGTTGACGAACATCGAGGACAGTAATACAGGCTTTCGTTCGTGTCGGCCAGAAGTGGACAAAAGGTGGTCGTTAGGCGGTGCTTGTAACAATATTGCAAATGAAATGTGAGCACAGGTGTCTTGAAACGAGAGCAAAAATAAAGTTATATGCAACGACACTAATGGTTCTGACCCGACCAACCTCTGTTTCAGAGTAATTACACTGTAAAGTTATTAGTAGCATAAATGAAAGGCGGTTTATTACTTAAGCGTGTCGGTGACGTCAACACTATACTATCGTAATCCTTTAGCACTCTGAGGCGCCATTAAAAATTGCTGCACCATTATACAAAATATTAATTAAGTACGGTATCTAATCAACTGCTAAACATTTAGTTATTGCACGAGCTGTTATATCAAATTCCTGTCTATAAGATTTCAAGATTATAGGGAATGAACATACATTTGCAAGAAAGAATTGTTTAATTTTTATATTGTTTACAGTTCCATTGGTCATTTCTAAAAACCTGTCGAGTTTTCAAAATGTTGTTCTGCTCAAACACTTAGATGGATACGTAATACAGTTTTCTCTAATCTTATGGTTCCAGAATTTTTTAAAAATCGACGGTGCACCAATAATTCTGAAAAAATTCACATATGTTTGTATGAATAAGTAGAACATCCATGAATTTTTGCGTGACTTTGTCTCGAGCAGAACTGAAGCAATAAAGCAAAATCTTGAGTAGTCTAACCCATGTAGTGAAGTTGGCTACCCTATCCACAATCTTATGTTTCCAGAATTTTTTAAAATTGATGCTGCAACCAACAATTCTGAAATAATTCACAGACGTCAGTGTCACTAGTTAAAACGTCCGTGAATTTTTTTGTAATTTTTCATTGTCTGGAACATTAGAAATAAATCATAGTCTAACCCAGATAGTAAGTAGTGGACCGTATCCACAATCTTGTGGTTCCAAAAATTTTTAAAAATCGCAGAGGAGTGCTAAGTACCATTTTAAACAATTACCATTTCTTTATTTTACAAAATCACAAATCCCTGGTTTGTTAGTAAAAGGTTTTTTGCTGATTGCTTTTGATATTGTGAATCCTGAGAACAGGCAACCTTGTCTGCACATAAAATCCTGAACGAGCGTACAGCAGAGTATGCTGATCCTTGCAAATGAGTCGATAAAAACGTGAATTTGCTTAGGGGTCGAGTGTATTTACAACCCATCATTGCACGGTTCGAGTGAGCTCAGTTGCTCGGGACAAAGTGGAAGTGAGTTATGATAATAGGTTGCGTAGTTTACGGCATGAAAGGAGCACACATGAACAAAATTGCGCTTGAATTTACACCGCATCGCACCGGAATCGATTAATTCTTAATCGAGTCACGAACTATCCGAATACCTTTCTACGAACGTGGCGAATGAAACTACTAGCTGGCAGAGGGCAACCCATCCAAAAGCCGCCTCCTTTCTCGAAAACTCTCTTTATTCAAACCGCGTATCGACCGCTCGTTACGACATTATACTCTCTCTCTCTCTCTCTCTCTCTCTCTCTCTCTCTCTCTCTCTCTCTCTCTCTTAGGAATTAGTAGGAGTAAATTAAAGTATTAACTACTTTGCACTACGAATTATTTTTTAATTTTATAGTGAACACAGTGCAGAGCGTATTGAATTTAATTAGGTTAATAGCTAATGCTAGTACAATTTTATTTTTTAAAGATTGATTTTATGATCAAAAATTCTGAGATAATTCACAGTCGTGTATAATAGTAAGTAGAACGTTCACGAATATTTACATAACTGTTTGTCAATCAGAACGGAAGAAACAATTCATAATGTAACCCAGATGGCGAGGTGGGAGTCCCATTACAATTGTCAAGTTCCGGATTTTTGTACACATCGATTTCGTAATCAAAAATTCTGAAATAAATCACTGTTATCCACAGTATTAGGTAGAAGATTCATGAATTTTTTCATAACTTTTTGTCGATCACAGCGGAAGAAATAAATCACAATTCGTTTGTAGTCTGACCCAGTCCTGAAATTGGGGATCCTATCACAATTTTATTTCTTTACCTTCAGAAGAAGAAGCAACTACATCGTCAGCCAATCTAGATAAGTTGGTATAATAGAGTCAGCCTTTCTGGCTCTCTTGGTCGCTTAGTCTAGCCGAACGTTGACCTTTCACTGCCATGTGTATTCTCGACGAAAAAAAGTTTGCAAGCTCCTCTATCAGATAAGAGGGTTTTTTTTAGCTACAAAAAAACTCTCGATAGGGTTAGTATAGGGATAACTGTTTATCCAAGCTTCCCTTCTGTCTCCTATATAATCCGACTTGCGTCAAAGAATTTCCTTATAATGAAATTGTCGGAACAATGGCCGTCACGGGTATGGAGCGTCTCTGTTCTGCCGCGGAACAGATACGCAAACGAACGGATTTTGAATAACTGCGTTTTAAATGCAGGCGGTATCGACAGTTTCACAATTTCATACGTGACAGTGTATGGTATGTGTCTACTTGAAATGCCACGCCATATACAAACCCGCTGCAGGCAATATTCCCTGAGTTGACTTAATGTCCCGTGTTACGTACTAACAAGGGAACATATTCAGTTGATACAAGCCGATTTTGATGAAACTTAGGTGAGATATAGTTCTTCGAAAAGAATTTGACTCGTGTTTTTTTTATCGGCAAAAAATTCTGAAATAATTCACAGTCGTGTATACTATTAAGTAGAACGTTCATGAATTATTTTAGAATTTTTGGTTCAGCAGAACAGAAGAAATAAAAATGGTTCGTCTGTAACTTTAACCTAGATAGTGAGATTGGGTTCTCCTATCACAATTTTATTTTTCAAAGATTCATTTTGCAATCAAAAATTCTGAAATAATTCACAGTCGTGTATACTACTATGTAGAATCTTGATGAATTATTTTTGTAATTCATTGTTGAGCAGAACTGAAAAAATAATTTATAATGTAACCCAGATAGCACGGTGGGAGTCCCATCACAATTGTCAACTTCTGGAATTATTTACAAATCGATGTCGCAACCAAAAATTCTGAAATAAATCACTGTTATCCACGCTATTAGGTAGAATGTTCATGAATTTTTCCATAATTTTTTCTGAAACGTAACACAAGCTACAGAGTATAAACTAACCCAAGCAGTGAGGTTATAGATCCTATCACAATTGTCAACTTCCGGAGTTTTTTTATAAACGTATTTCGCAATCAAAAATACATCTAGTCAATTTATACATCTGATAATGATATTTCAGTCACAATCTCTTCGATATACTGATCATGAAAGGCATATGAAACCCGAAAATCTAGTACGGGCTAGTTTGTACGCAAACGGCGTTGATCAACGCAACGAGCTACGTAGTATGTGACGACGCATTCAAATGAATCAACACCAAGTCCGAGCATTTCCATCGGCAATTATTCAGTCAACGCGATCCCGTCATTAACAAAATGTTCGAAAATCAGAGCCAGATGGATTATCGTGTTCACAAATACAGTTTTCATCGGACATTAAAACTTATTCATGACAAACGTACAATAGAATATCGCTTTTGTATGTACACTGGAACCTAGAGTATCGATGTTTATTTTGAAATCATTTCAAAGAACGAAAGCGTTCACACCGATTGCATAATTTCACGCTATCGCAATTGGAAAAGAGTTAATCGAAAGTTCTGTTGAAACAGCGATGGGCAAATGTTATTTTAAATAAACTAGAGGGGGGTTGTTGCTCGCTCGCTTCGCGAGCTTCGCAGGTGGGGGTGTTGTAGCTCGCTTTACGAGCTCGCGAGAGGGTTAGTGGTACGGATGTTATTTGGTGTGTGACTCTCCACGAGCCACACAAAGAACTTCCCGAATCGTTAGTTGCAGTATATTAGTATCATTATTTTCTACTTTCTACTTTCATGTGCGCGCATCCGGGATATTTTTCGATTATTGTAAGCGGTTACATTAGCAGTAGTTGCATAATTGAAAAAAAAAAATTTTTTTTAATTTAAAAAAAAAAAATTTTTTTTTAAATATGTCTAAATATATATATATATATATATATATATATATATATATATATATATATATGTGGAAAGAGGATGGTGGCTTGAAAGAGGTAAATTTTTGGAACCGGCCGATCACGGGGAACCTCGAAACAATTGGAGGTCCGCAGAGCTCATAAGAACAGCGAAAGCACGGCAAAAGGCAGTACACAACACCTGAGCCCCGGGTGCCTGCTGACGCAGACAAGCAGGGAGGAGAGGAAACCAGAATTGGGAAAGGAACAAGGAATCAAAGGAAAGTAGACACAATGAAAATTGGATACTGGAAGGTATCAGGATTAGGAAACAAGGACACACAGTTTTGGGATTTCTTAAAAGAACTCGATGTAGTAGGACTAGTAGAAACGTGGATAGAGGAAAAACAATGGGAAGGATGGAGAGATAAACTACCTCAGGAATTCGCATGGAAATGTAAATTTGCAACCAGAGAGAAAAAAAAAGGGAAGAGCGATAGGAGGAATTATTACAGGTGTAAGAAAAGGAATAGAGGAGGAGAAAGCGACGGAGGGAACGGAACATATACAAGAGAGAAGAATAAAGATACAAAATGAAAAATGGAGAATGATCACAGTATACAACAGAGATATGAAGAAGACGAAAGAAGAACAGTATCAGATAATAAAAGAGGAGGAAGTAGAGAAATTGATAATCGGAGGAGACTTCAATGCAAGTATTGGACAAGAAGGAGGCGATTTAAGAATAGGTGAAAAACATGAGGGAAGGAGATCAAAAGACAAAGTTAAAAACACGGAGGGAAAGGTATTATTAGAGACAGTCGAGGAAAGAGGGTGGAATATTCTGAACGGAAACATGGAGGGAGATGAAAAAGGAGAATATACATATACAGGACCGAGAGGAAGCACGGTAATCGATTATATAATGACAAATGTAGAGGCGAAAGAAGACATAAAGACAGTGGAAGAAAGAGTCGAGTCAGACCACATGCCGCTGGTTGCAGAAATATATAGAGGAAATATAGAGAAAGAGAGAGAAATAAATCAGGAGGGGAGATGGAAAGTGAGAAGAGTTTGGACAGAGGATGGTAAGAGAGAGTTTCAAACAGAATTAGACAAAATAAACTTTAATAGAACGGAGGTAAATGAAATGGTAGAAGAAATGGTTGAAAAAATAAATAATGCAGTACGGAAAGAGGAAGTAAAAATCAAGAAATGGAAATTGGGTAGCTCTAACAAGTGGTGGAACTCGAATTGTACAAAGACGAAAAGGGCAGCTAGGAAAGCTCTGAGGAAATGGAGAAAGGGACAAGGAGACAAAGAAGACTACCAGAATAAAAGAAGGGAATACAAAAAAGTGTGCGAAGGTCGGAGAAGAGAACTACAAGAAATTGTAGAGAAGGAGATAAGACAATTAAAGGGAGAAAACCAAATATGGGAATATATAAATAAAGTAAGAAAGAAAAGAATTGGAATCAGTAATAAAATACAATTAAAAGAATGGAAGGACCATTTCAAAATATTGCTAGAAGGCGTAGACTGCAAACAAGAAGTAGGAGAAACTGGAAGAAACAGTCAACACGGAGGGAGAAGAGGAAGAGGAAATAACTGAAGCAGAAGTGAAAGAACAAATCAGGAAATTAAAAATGAAAAAAGCAGCGGGAGAAGACAAAGTAGAAAATGAAGCATGGATTTATGGGAACTGGAAAATAGTTAAAAGGATCACAGAAATCTTCAATAAAGTGTGGAAAGGAGAAGGATTTCCGGAGAGGTGGTGAGAAGGGGTGATTTCACCAATATTCAAGAAAGGAGATAGAGAAAGGGTGAGCAATTACCGGGGAATAACGATCCTAAATACGGCGTACAAGATATATGCTATGGTCCTCGAAAAAAAAATTAAAAGACGAATTGGAGAAGAACAACAGAATTCCAGAAACACAAGCAGGATTCAGGAGCGGTAGGTCGACAATAGACAACATCTTCATCTTGAACTATATATCCAACAGGGAAATACAGAAAAAAGGAGGGAAGCTATATACCTTTTTCGCAGACCTAAGCGCGGCATTCGACAAGGTGGATAGAGTAAAACTCCAAAACATAATGGAATAAATGGCAATAAGTAAGCGACTGAGGCTGAGAATTGGAGAAATTTATAGGGAAACAAGAAACACGATAAAAGTAAACGGAGAAATAACATCTGGATTCTGGACCATAAAAGGCGTAAGACAGGGTTGCCCACTGAGTCCAACGATATTTACAATTATATAGCGGATCTGGAGGAAATTATGATGAAAAATCAAGCGGGAGGAATTAGAGTAGGAAAAGAAAAAATCTGGACTCTAGCTTACGCGGACGATATAGCATTACTAGCAAATGAGCCAAAGGACCTTATGGACATGGTAAGACGATTTGGAAAATATCTTGAAAGAAAAGGGTTACAACTGAACGCGGAGAAGTGAAAGGTGCTAATTTTCCATACAGGAAGAGGAAAGAAAAAGAAAGAAGAATAGAGCTGGCAGGGGACCAACCTGGAAGTAGTAAAGGAATTCAAATACTTAGGGTATAATTTCCAGAAAAACGGTGGCAGAGAGATGCACATAAGGGAAGTGACAAAGAAGGCAAGGATAGCAATGGCGCAGATATGGGGTATAGGGCAAAGAATGTTCAAGAACAACTTTGAGAGAAGGATGAGAATATTCACAAGCACAGTGAAGAGCATACTGCTGTACGCGTCAGAAATCTGGGGATGGATGGAGGCAGAAAAAGTCGAGAAAATTCAGGAGAAATTCATAAGGTGGACATTAGGCTTGGACTTCAATACACCACCATACTTAATTTTGGAAGAAACAAAAACGGACAAAGTAAGGATAGAAGCGGGGAAAAGAGCAATAAGGTATGAGGAAAAAACGAAATGCTCGAACAACAACAACAAAAATAAAATAGTTGCAGAATGCTGGAGGGAAATTGATGCGAAGCCAAAAGAGAAAAAATCGAAATGGGAAGAATTGAGAGACACATATTATAGACAAAACATGGCTGATATACAGGAAATAGAAATAGAGAGAGGGAGAGGGAAGGAGTTTGACGAAGAACTAGCACAAAGAGACAGAGAAGAGCAGGTTCAATGGCAATATGACAAGAGTAATAGGAGGCAGATACAATGTACACTACGCTGAAATCAGGGATAACCAGAGGGACAATTACCTAAACGGAGACTACATAGGAAGAGACCAAGCCATGATCGCAAGGTTTAGATGCGGAAATGAAAAGAGAGGGGAAGCAAGTACTGGAAGGATGATACAGAGGTGGTATGCAGATTGTGTAAAGGAGCAAGGGAGACGCTAAGACACATGATCCAAGAATGTAAGGAGCTGAGGAAGGAAAATGCAACGATAAGAGGTATTTTAAAGGGAGAGGAAGAAAGTGTGGAATGGATGCGTATGGTTCTAGAAATAAGGAGGAGAAAAGAAGCACAAGAGGAAGGCAAGGGAGATAGTGAAACTAAGTGAATAAGTTAACAGACCCTGATACACTAACACACACACACACACACCAAATGTAATCCCATTTTGAGGCCGAAAGTCGAAAAATAAATCTATTTACTACAACACTTCGATCTTAAACAATATCATTTAGATTTGCTCAAATTATAAATAATTATTTTTGCTTTCTAGGTAAATATCCAAATAACTAATAATTTATTATTTAAATAATTGTCTATTAAAACGTTGTCCAACACTTCGATCTTAAACAATATCATTTAGATTTGCTCAAATTATAAATAATTATTTTTGCTATTTAGGTAAATATCCAAATACCAAATAATTTATTATTTAAATAATTGTCTATTAAAACGTTGTCCAACACTTCGATCTTAAACAATATCATTTAGATTTGCTCAAATTATAAATAATTATTTTTGCTATTTAGGTAAATATCCAAATACCAAATAATTTATTATTTAAATAATTGTCTATTAAAAAGTTGTCCAACACTTCGATCTTAAACAATATCATTTAGATTTGCTCAAATTATAAATAATTATTTTTGCTATTTAGGTAAATATCCAAATACCAAATAATTTATTATTTAAATAATTGTCTATTAAAACGTTGTCCAACACTTCGATCTTAAACAATATCATTTAGATTTGCTCAAATTATAAATAATTATTTTTGCTATTTAGGTACATATCCAAATACCAAATAATTTATTATTTAAATAATTATCTATTAAAACGTTGTCCAACACTTCTGTTTGGTAAAAGTGTCGGTTTTCTGAGATCAGAGAACCGGGGGAATTGTGTCGCCTCACGAAGTTGCGATTAAGCGCGGTCTTAAATGTTTTATTGTCGTCGACCTACAGAAGCGGGATTTCTTGACAACAAGCTCCATGTGTTAAGAGCATATTTAGGGCTCTCAAGCGATTTTTTAACAAAAGCTGCTCCCAGAAATTCGGGAACTATGCAGAAAGATAATTAAAGAAGCTTTCCTCTCTCCTCTAAAGTTTCCGTTCAGCGAACCACACTTTTTTATTATTTCATATATTTGTACTTTTCTATTATTTTATATATTTATACCTTACTATTATTTTATATACTTATACTTTTATATTATTTTATATATTTGAATTTTTTTTATTATTTTGTATACTTATCCTTTTCTATTATTTTATATTATATATTTATACTTTTCTATTATTTTATATGTTTATACTTTCCTATTATTTTATATGTTTATAGTTTTCTATTATTTTATATATTTATACTTTAATATATTTCATATATTCTTCCCTTATATTATTTCATATATTTATACTTTTCTATTATTTCATATGTTCATACTTTTCTATCATTTTATATATTTATACCTCTCTATTATTTTATATATTCATACTTTTCTAATATTTTATATATTTAGACTCTTTTATTATTTCATATATTCATACTTTTCTATCATTATATATATTTATACTTTTCTATTATTTTATATATTTGTACTTTTCTATTGTTTTATATTATTCTATTTATCGATCGTGCAACAGCACCCAAACGGATAAAACATGTATTTCATAGAATATTTTGTATCTCTTTTTTATTTAAAAAAGGTAACGGAACCTCGAAAAATTAATTTCAATCATTTTTAACTACGACGCCCTATATAAAAACTATATTCTGAAATAATCAAGAACAACGGTTTTAACAATATCTAACCGTTGGATTCTTTTAAAAACAGTTATTTCGAAAATTTCAATACAAAATATACATTTGTCTCCAATCTCCGGCGGTGTTTTGGATTTTTTAACAATCGATTTTGCAACCAAACATTTCGAAATAATTCACCGTCGTGTGTGCGGTTAAGTAGAACGTTGCTGAATTTTTTCGTAATTTTTCTGTTGAGGAGTACAGAGGAATTAATTAAACTGTTATCGCCCTGTTACCCTAAGCCCTATCGAATGGTCTCCAAAAACATATCAATTTGATGCAACGAAATAGAAATGAACTAACAATGAAAAGTTACTAAAATTTTATTGAATTACTAATATTATTTTAATTACTAATATTTTATTTGATTAAGTTACTAGTATTTTAATTACTAATATTTTATTTTATTAAGTTACTAGTATTTTAATTACTAATATTTCATTTTAGTAAATTACTAAAATTTTAATAACTATTATTTTATTTTATTAAGTTACTGATATTTTAATTAGTAATATTTTATATTATTAAGTTACTAGTAGTAGTATGTTTATTCAAAAATATGTGCCTTTGGGCGTTACATTTCTTTCTTCTTCCTTCTTTTCTCCAATCCTTACATATTTACCCTTCTTATTTCTAATATTTACATTACACCTTCATTTATATCCCTTCTATCTTTATTCCCTTCTTCTTTTGTCCTTATCTCTCCTTACCCTCCCTGTCCTTCGCTACTCCCATACTATTTAATCTCCCACTCCTCTCTTTCTTCTTTCTCTACTCTTTCTCTTTTTTTCTCTTAGCTTTCTACCCCATTCTGCGCCTTTCCCCTTTTCGTCCAATATTTCTTCTATGTTTCCTTCCATCTCTTCCATCTCCCTACATCTCTCTACGAGGTGTTCTAGCGTCTCCTCCTCTCCTCTGCACATCCTGCATACTTTCTTCCCTTCTTTTTCCCAAAATTTATTTGCTCTTTCCTCGTTGCCGCACCTCAATCTTGCTACCAACGTCACGCTATCCCCTTTTCTACCTCTTTTTCCTGTTAGCTATCTCGGTCTTCCCACCGTTCTTATTTCTTTATATCTGGGTACACTTCTTGAATTCCATACCTTCTCTATCTTTTCTTGTTCTTGTACCTCCCTGTCTCTACTTACTACTCTCTCTTCTATTGTTTCGTCTCCTTCTTCTCTCAATCTTGTTACCTCTTCTATCCCCAGACCGCATCGCCAGAAGTATCTTTTTCTCTCTTCTCCCCATCTATCTAGCTTTCCCTCTTCTTCGTCCTTTCTTCTTTCTCTCCAACATTCCTTTAATATTTTTCGGGTTTCGTCCTTCCTTATTTTCTCTTCAAATCTGACCGCTCTCTTTCCTGCTTCTATCCTTATCTTGTCTTTTTTCATTTCATCTCTCACTATATACCCTGGTGTTGTCCTCTCCACCCCCAGGATCCATCTTATATACCTCTCTTGCATTCTCTCCTTCTCCTCTCTTTTCTTCCATCCCCATATCTCTGCTCCATACATAAGTATTCCTTTTACCACCGCGTCAAAGAGCTTCATCCTCCATATCACATCACATCTGCCTTAAATTTTCTTTCTCCGATCCCCCATAATCCTCCCATCACCTTCCTGGCCTTTCCTATCCTTTCTTTTATATGTTCTGTTTCGCTATTTGTCTTACTTAAAATGTATCCCAAATATTTAATCTCTTTAACCTCTTCGACCTCTTTATCTCCCCACTTCCAAACCTCCTTCTTCCTATTTCTTTTTCCTTTGCAACAAATTAGTATCTTCGTCTTTTCATTATTCACCTCTAACTTTTTTCTCACGAAATACCTGCTTGTCCTCTTTATCATTTCTTTCAAGCCCTACTCTTCTTCCGCCATCAGCACTATGTCATCTGCATATCCTAAAGACCAAATCTTCTCTTTCCCTATTACCACCCCTCCGTCTTGTCCCTTCCTCAGCGTTTCCTCCAGATCTGCTACATATAGATATGTTGAAAAGCGTCGGGCACATCGGGCACCCCTGCCTCACTCCCTTCTCCACCCAGAAAGGCTCTGATATTTCTACCCCCACCCTTACTTTGCATCTCGTTTCCTTATATATTTCTTTCACCTTTTCTATGAGCTTCTCTTCAATGCCTCTTTTTTCCATTGCCTTCCATAAAACACCTCTATCCATTCTATCAAATGCAGCTCGCAGATCCACGAATGCCATGCACACTTTACCACCTTTTTTTCCTTTCTTTTCCTTCAGTCTTTTCCCTACCACGTGTTTAATTATATACACGTTATCCATTCCCCCTCTCTTTTTCCTGAATCCCGATTGCGTCTCGTCCAATCCTTTCTTTTCCTCTAAGTTTTTCAACAACCTATCGTTTACTATCATAGCGTATATTTTATACGCTGTTGCCATCAAGGTTACTCCTCTGTAGTTCTCCGCCATGTCCCTGTCCCCCTTTTTATGGATGGGAACTACTACCCCTTCTCTCCATTCGTCTATATATCCCTCTCCTTTCCATATCTTCCATATAATGTCTCCTAGTTTTTCTCCTATACTTTTCCCCCTGCTATCCATGCCTCATTCTTTATCTGGTCTAGTCCCTCCGCTTTTCCTTTCTTTAGTCTCTTTATTTTCTACATCACTTCTGCTTTTATTTGTCGTTCTTCCTCTTCTTCTGTTGCGTTTTCTTCCCTTCTTTCACTTTCTTTTTCCTCTGAATGAACCTCCCTTGTCTCTACCCCCCCCCCCTAGTACATTCATGAAGTGTTTCCTCCATTGTTCCATATTTATTTTTTCGCTCATCCTCTCTTTTTTCTTCCTTTCTCTGTTTATATATTTCCAAGCCTCCCCTTTATCTCTGATTTCTTCTATTCTTTTTTCCTCCTTCATTCTCCACTCTTTTTTCTTTCTTTCGCATAATTCTTTGTACTGTCTCCTCTCTTCATTGAATCTTTCCATTCCCTTTTTCTCTCTTCCTTTCTCCTTTCCTACTTCTCTCCATGCCTTCTGCAGCTTCTTTTTCCGTTTTCTGCATTCTCCGTCCCACCACTCCGTTTTTCCTATTTTCCATTTCTTTTTCCATCTCCTCTTTTCTTTTTCTTTTTTATTGTTTCATTTAGCTCTATCCATTCCTCTTCAACCCCCTGTTTCTTCCATTTCACCTCTTCTATTTTCTTTCTGAATTCTTCCATTTCTTCCTGCCCCCATACTTGCACTTCTCCCTCCTCTTCTTCCTCGTCTTTTTCCCATTTTATTCCTTCTCCTTTTACCGTGATTGTTATCGGTTGGTGGTCCGATTCTACTCTTCTTTCTATTCTAAATTCTTCTATATCTTCCCATGACGCTTCGTTTACTATGCCGTAGTCTATTATCGTTTCTATCTCATTCCTGTTGTACGTTGTTTCCCCTTCTTCATCCCCCTTCATATTCCCGTTCAATATTGTCCACCCCCTTTCCGTTATCAATTTCATTAGCTCTACACCCTCTTTATTCGTTGTGTGATTTTTATTAAGTTAATAATATTTCATTTTATTAAGTTACTAATGTTTTAATTACTAATATTTTATTTGAGTAAGTTACTAATATTTTAATTACTAATATTTTATTTTATTAAGTTACCAATATTTTAATTACTAATATTTTATTTTATTAAGTTACTAATATTTTATCGTAGTAAGTTAATAATATTTTAATTACCATTATTTTATTTTATTGATTTACTAATATTTTATTTTAGTAAGTTACTACTATTGTAATTACTACTATTTCATTTTACTAAGTTTCTTATATTTTATTAAGAGAGGAACAAGTACAAATTAGTTTAATAGTCGCTCCAGGCACGTATGGATAATAAAGTAGAACTTCCATTATCAGATGCAAATATTGCAAGATTATATTTCCAATATGTGGTCTGAAGTTCTCGTCCCAGGTGTGAATATGCTCGGGAACTTAGTGGTTATTTCAAGATTAATCCCGTACAGTTACCTCGAGAGTAGAGAATAATGACAAAGTAGAATATCCATCCCCCAATTCTCAAATAACACAAATTTCCATTAATCGTATCGACCTGAACATTAAAAATTAGTCTAATGTTAAAGATTAGTCTGATAGATAATTTCTAATTCACCCTGTATACTGCACACTAAATGCCAATGTAATAACAAGAAGCTACTTTACAATTCAGAAAGTCTATGAGCTCTTGGGTGAGATTTTAATTTTCAAACTGGGGCTAAGAAAAGGGGAAGGTTCTTTTCGACCTAAAAGAAAATTAAATCAAAGGTAATTAAAAACGTGATAAAAACACTGTCTTAGGAGTTAGGGAGATGAAGTAATGGCGTCGCGAAGCGATAAACGTTTTCATGAGATTAATTAAAGATTAAAGCGTTTTTATAAAGAAGGGATGAAGATCGTGTTGTAACGTGCAATGTTGTAATTAACACGTTCCAAATAACTAGTTTACAATTTCGAGTAACGTGTCGGTACCTAGGTATTGTGATCATTGCAATTAATTTTTAAAGATTTTTTAAAAAGCGATTGCGCGTACCAAAAATTCTGAAATAATTCACCGTTATACGTCTCATTAGTAATTTTTTGCCGAGCAGAACAGGAGAAATACATTATAGTCTTATCTAGACAGCGAAGTTGAGGATCCTATCACGATTCTATTATTGTGGATTATTTAATAAGTCAATCTCTAATCCAAAAATTCTGAAATAATTCACAGACCTTCGTGTTATCAACTAGAACGGTCACGAATTATTTCATAATTTTTGAACGATCAGAATTGAAAAAATAAATAATAATGTCATTCTAGATACTGAAGTTGGGGGTCCTATCACAACATTATGCTTCCTGATTATTTTTTAAATAGAGTCCAGAACCAAAAATTCTGAAATAATTCACTGTTATATGTACCATTAGGTAGAACGTCTGTGAATTTTTTCGTAATTTTTTGTCGAGCAGAACAGGAGAAATACATTATAGTCGTATCTAGACAGCGAAGTTGGGGATCCTATCACGATTCTATTATTGTGGATTATTTAATAAGTCAATCTCTAATCCAAAAATTCTGAAATAATTCACAGACCTTCGTGTTATCAACTAGAACGGTCACGAATTATTTCATAATTTTCGAACGATCAGAATTGAAAAAATAAATAATAATGTAATTCCAGATACTGAAGTTGGGGACCCTATCACAACGTTATGCTTCTTGATTTTTTTAAAAATAGAGTTCACAACCAAAAATTCTGAAATAATTCACAGACCTCCGTGTTATCAGCTAGAACGTTCACGAATTATTTCATAATTTTTGACCGATCAAAATTGCAGAAATAAATGATAATGTAATTACAGATACTGAAGTTAGGGGTCCTATCACAATGTTATGCTTCCTAATTTTTTTGAACATTGAATTTCCAACGAAAAAATCTGAAATAGTTCACAGTCGGGTATGCTATTAAGTAGAATGCTCATGAATTTTTTCGTAACTCCGGAACCCTTATGGGGTTAGAATAGAATTTAAAACCATACTACTACCACCCACGTGGACACATGGTGTTGCAAATCAGCAGGAAGTATTTTCTCATCCATAGAAAATTCAAATTGCTTCTTATGAACAATTCCACCACCTTGTTGACTGTACCGTTTAGGGTTGCCTCGTGCCTGTTGTAATTTAATTTATAATACTCCGTGCAACGAGGTTAGTTCCATCAAAGTACTCGGAATCGATTAATTTACGTTTCACAATTTGTTATCGTTACAGATCAACGACGGCCTGGAATAAACACGTTCCGACGACCACGTAAAAAAAACTGCACGAGCTCGGCTAATAAATATTTCACGATCTGGAGGGATGCCGCTCGGTTTCTGGTGTGCGTGCAGCGTGTCGAAAAAAAAAATAAAAAGAAAGAAAAGGAGAGAGTTTCTGGAGAAAAAAAGTTAGGAAACGACCCCATCGACGCGATTAATGGCTCGATGTTGGGAAAGTAAGAAGCGGAAGCGGTGTAATTAACATTTGCATAAAACTGCTTACCATAAGATTAATCTCGAAGTTTCCCCGAGCCGCGTATCGTATTATTTGCCACGTGACGACTCGAAAGTTCGTACAAGCGCCCTATTTCGACGTCGCTTTATCGATCCTGGCCGGCCAGTGCCGACTTCATGGAGTTCCGATAACAAACTAACGAGTTTATTTTTAACGCATTTCAGGAGGAACTCCGCGGAGTGGTTCTGCTCGTGTGCATGCATTCTACCGGCAAATTACAACGGCTCTGATAGCTCTTAATTGATTGAAACGAACCAGTTCTGCACATTATCGATCTTTCTTACCCACCCGGAAAGAAAACTCGTTTTGCTTCGCCTTTCCACCCTCGAATAACACTGTCCGACGAATTAAAACACGTTGGTTTTATGTCAACAAAGAATATGGATGGGTTTGGGGGTGAGATTCACCCCGGGTGGTATTTCAGTGGAACTTGTGCCATTTGATGGCCTATCCAAAAAGCTCCTTCTACTCCAAGTTTCAGTCCCCTATCTCATTTGTAAGGGTAGTTATCGAAGAAAAACGAACAATTAGGTTTTCCCCCATTTTCTCTATTTATTGAGAATTTAAAATTCTGAAAAAAATCTGACACGTTCCTGATACTGAGTTCCATGTTTCAAAATTTTTTCAGATTTTTTTGTTGCAAACAATGGTTGTGAAGAATGAAAAACTCGAAAAAAATCGAAAAAATGCAGATTTCATATATAACTAGGTCTCGTACCACATCAGAATTAATTTAGCAATGAGATAATATCAAAAGTATTATGCTCAATTTTTTGTAGATTTTTTCGATGCAAACTATGGTCGTGAAAAATGAAAATTTTAATTTTTAACAATAATTCGATGTTTTGGAAGATTCGGAGGTCATAGACAAATTTTAAGTCCAGACTTGAAATCAGCGTGAAAAAATCTACGGGAAATGATGTTTAGCATGTGCCAAAAAAACCACAATTTTCTTGAGATTCCGCAAATTCAACGAATTTTTTCAAGGTTAAAAAACGTTCGAACCATAATCTCCATAATTATTTCATATTCTCCAAAGTTCCAGCTTTAATTTAAAAAATATTTCATCGCTCTATCTCATTTCCATCGAAAGTTGTGTGATTTTGACACAGAATTCATCGGTTTGTCCCATAGTGCGACGCTGCTCGGTCCAGAACAGCTCGTCGATTACTGTTCATTGACACTATCCACATAGAAACGAACCAGTAGGAAACAGGAATCGCGAGGCGAGCTTTTACCGGCGATAATATGCAATTCACTGAACATATCGATTTCTAGATTGGTTCTTTTGTTACGGCGTGAGAACGCGATGGTATCTGTGACATCGGGGAGGCAGGATCGGTGGCATAGAAACATGAATTACTCGAAATATCTTCGCGAAGGTTTCGTACTAAAACCAGTTAACGGTTCACCGAACACGCACGTCTCTTTTGTGTGACGCTTTCTGACGTAGAAGAGATTTCTAAGATATGTTGTCCAGATATTAAAAGCCTGTCAATTATTTTCGATTTTATTAAGCGATGTATAATTTAAATTTAATTTCATTGACTCAATGTAGCCAAGTTGTAATTTCACAAACTAATTTTAAATTAGGTTAAGTTCGGAGGCGTATTAAGCCAGTATGTGATACGTTAATATATTGATGTACTGTATATGATATATGAACCATACTTGGATTAAAGCATTATATAAATAAAATTAATACTGGAAGATCTTATTTTAAATATTCAGTAACCCTCTTCTCAATTTTTCCGGTGACCCTACAGTCTGTTCTGGTCGTTTAAAAGTTACGAAAAAATTCACGGATGATCTAAATAGTGAGACGTGTAAGAAAATGAGTGCAATACACGGACTCTTGTAACCGTCCTGGTTACACACCAAGATGTCGTGCGATTCGATATCAATCCCCACCGCGATGAATGTGACGTCGTGAATGATCCTTGTCATAGATAAGGATCGCAGATGTGATATACATCAAATAAGATGCGCACGCATCGATCCCCTCTCGATCACGATCAAAGGAGGTCGATGCGAGCAGCAGATTAATCACTCTGCGATCCAGATAACACGCTCTAGTCAGAGCGCTCTCGCATAGTCGCGTAGTTCATATATTAAAATCTTCGTACATTGCCAAGCAGGCAATCGGTTCAAATTGAAGTTGAAACCTTTCAAAAGGTTATTCCAAAAATTCGTATAACGAAAGGATTTCTAAGTTTATTAACTTCCAGATTTATGGGGAAGTTATTGTAATTGCAATAATTTTGCAATGAAGTTATAATTGATATATTATAATAGTTTCGACATTTATAAATCGTGAGTTGACGTGAAACCAAATAGTTTTGCGTTATATTAAAGGTTTCATTCGAGATAGAAAATCGAATAAATTGTATTCTACGTTGTGTGAATACAACAATACATTGAGATTACAGTGTAAGCCCATGTGAAGGGCAACTTGAGTTCTATTGTGTGTATTATTAAAAGATTTAACGAGTATTATCGTGTGTGATATTGCGATTTAATTTAAATTCGAGATTGTTCTACAGAGCAATATAGCTCTATTTATTTTGCGGTTCGCATATTATTGAGAGAAAGGCAGTTTGCTGCGTTTGTGATCCATGCTTGTCATGAAAAGTTTATTAAGTTAATTATTGGTATATACGAATTGTATTATCGAATGGTTTTTCTTGCCATTTCAAGGGCAAGTTAAATTACGAATATAGTAGCGCAGAGGTTTCATTTGTCGGGAGGAGGCGTAAGCACACATTAAAATTTGTGAAGGTAACGACGAAGCGCGTTACATAGATTTTTTACCTCAGCATTGAATCTAGAGTGGGTTCGTGTTATTCGATATTTATAATCAAGTAAATATCGAAAGATACACTGCTGAATTCACATAGTGAATTCTGCTCAGAATGGACAGTTGGAAAAATTCATATATCGCCATGACCACGCTTGCGTGCTCTGCCTAGATATCTGTAATTTCTTCCACCACGTTTTGTGATCGCCTTGTAGAAAAGGAGCCGATTGCCCTTCCCGGAAATATCCGGCAAGACCGATCGGTTGTCTATGTTCATTAATTTGATTTGTAATGTGTATTTAAATAACGCATTCTTAAAATGTGTGCATCGTTAATAATAACGGTGTAAAAATCTTCCGAGAACGAATGAGAACCTCGAATACTGGTACATGCGATTTCGGTTTCTTATAACCATTCTAATTCGAGGAATCTTGGGTATCAGTCGCGCGGTCGTCGCCTTTCTTTTAGGTGTTGACGTTGCTATATACTCGCGTGTTGTCGTAGCGAATGACAACAACCGCGTTATTATAACAGTACAATCCATTGTGGAAGGGTTCCAGTGGATCTCATTTGTACACTTCAAATTCATAGAATATATTTTGTTCTACCCGATTTAAATCTCCAACAATTATTTAGTTTTGTTATCACCTTTCCGCCATCCAGTGCCTGGAGGCACGAATCCTTCTCAACAAGGACATCGGGTCTCGTAACCAACCCGGTGTTGGATTTATATTATCACCATCCAAGGAATTCAATTGTACAAATAGCAAGAGCATCCAGATTGCCTCAGACTCGCCACGACCACGTTATCGTGCTCTGCCGATTCTGAGTAAGTAAGTCTGCGTGCAACTGTGAACGTTTACTGACATACGGGATCGATCGCCATTCCTGGAATCATCCAGCAATACCGATCGAGACGCTGTATTGTCTACTCTGAATCTTGCGTCTCAAATAAGAGAAGGAAAGAGAGATCAACTGGTTAGAACACTTGCTCCACGGACATCTCGCCACGGCACGTTAACCTGCCCTGCTGAGAATTGTTCGTTACAGTAAGTGAAGACAACAAGTCTCTTCCAGGAGCATTCAGATTACTATAGAATTGCCACGACCACGTTATCGTGCTCTGCCGATTCTGTGTAAGTAGATCTGCATGCAACTGAGAACATTTTCCTGACATACGGGATCAATCGCCACTCCTGTGTTTCCCCAGCAGTACCGATTGAGACGCTGTATTGTCTACATTGATCCCTTCATCCAACGGGTTAAATAGAAAAAAAATAAATTTTTAAAAATACCACGTTTTTAAAACGATCTAAAAAGTATAAAATAATTTGAAAAAAAAATAAAATGGACTAAAAAGTATAAAATAATTTTTAACAAACGGACTAAAAAGTATAAAATAATTTTAGAAAACGGGCTAAAAGGTATAAAATAATTTGAAAAAGCAAATAAAAATTTGAAATTGTGAATTTTGAATAACTGTGAAAATACTTGTAAGATTTAAAACGAAAAACGAGGGGCGCAAGATAATAATAAGGAATGTAGAGAGTAGCAGCCGTTGAGAAATCTCACACAACAGTTCATATCATTTGCGAAGCAATAAAATTTTTAGTGATTTAGGTGAACTATTCATGCATCAATTATCTATTGCATGCGCCCCACGTTTTTCGTTTTAAATCTTACAAGTATTTTCACAGTTATTCAAAATTCACAATTTCAAATTTTTATTTGCTTTTTCAAATTATTTTATATCTTTTAGCCCGTTTTCTAAAATTATTTTATACTTTTTAGTCCGTTTGTTAAAAATTATTTTATACTTTTTAGTCCATTTTATTTTTTTTTCAAATTATTTTATACTTTTTAGATCGTTTTAAAAACGTGGTATTTTTAAAAATTTATTTTTATTTAAATAATTATTTTCTGCTTTTTAATTTTATACTGTCAAATTGTCTATTATCTTCATTCTATATTAAAAAACACACAAACAAACAAGAAAGTGAGCTAATAAATACGTTGCAAAAATATAAGTTGTGCTAAAGACCGGTGATTTGACCGGTCGCAGTAGGAATAGGTACACGTGAAGTATCGGTAGGAATAGTGTTAAATAAAAGATATACCTTGCAACTTGTGAAAAAGTATATAGATTTTATTGATTTCATTATTTATTAATTATTTAATACATTGCGAGCAAAATCCTCAACTGACTGCGTTAAATATTAAATAGGGTAATCAGGACACCTATATGAAAAGAAGGAATTTTTGGCTCAAAAAAATATTGTACCCCAAATGTCTATATAATGGTTCGACGGAGAATCTCGGAGTAACGATTCTTTCGCTTGGTAAACAAATACTAGTATAATACTTTATAAACACAACACTACCTATAGAAGAAAGCTAAACAGCTTCGCTGTGATGTCATCGGTGAGCAGCGCTACGATTTACTCGGAATAGTAAAATTCACTGAAACATAATATACATATTTATATTATAAGCAATAACTTCACTTAGTTTCTAATAAATATGTAACTACTACTACAAAAATTTAGTCTAACGTTTTACTAATATTCTCGAAGTTTCAGTTGACTAAAACTGATACAGTTCAATTTTTAAACATATTCAAATGGATGGCTGCGTTGATAATATAATACTTTCAACAAATTTTGTAACATTTTCAAGGAAATATTTAACGCAAAATATTCAATGACATACCTGGTGATTTGGTGGCTTCCCTGTGAAAATCATCATTAACGAACTGCTCCTTTTTTTGTAGACATTATTTCTAACACTTTCAAACACAGACTCTTTAAATTTAATCTCGTACTCGATATTATTATTACCTATATCATACATGCTCCCCACCGTCAAATGGCTTCCTCTCCTTCTTCTTGCACGTATATTTCAATTGATTTTAAACATTTTGATGAAATTATAGCAGAAAGGTGTAACGGTTCTTTCACTTGGTAAACAAAGCAATGATGTACTACCGATCGTCGCACGGCTACTACTACTAGCTCGCTTTTCATATACTGAGTCGGGCTTCGTCGGGGCAAAGTGGGTCCGTGGAGTGGGGACAAGTCGCGCGGCGTGGCGATCGCTGAACGCGATGACGTAGGTTTCGCGGGGAAGTGAAAGGGAAATATTTTTAATTGGCATTTCTCCTAAACGGATAGACTTTTTAAAATTTTTTTTTTGAATAATGCATTGTCATCCAGTTCTGAGCCATATGCCCGATTTCAAGTCTCTAGCTCATCAGGAAGTTAGTTTAAAATCAATTGCAAAATTTGCCACCGAACAAACAAACTCACAAACAAACAAACAAGAAAGCGAGCTAATAAAAACGTGGTAATAAAAAGGGATTAAATAGTCTGGTTACACTCTATTTTATCGACATGTCTTTTGTTGAGATTGTCGTGAAGTCAGTTAGTCTTCTACTCGTAGCCATGTATAACGCATGTATATTTATATAGTTAATTATAGTGTGATAATAATACGTTGATTTTATTAGGCAGAAGTTTAGTATGGTGACAACGCCTGCGGTGGTGGAAATTAGGCGTGTATGGTGAGGGGGGAGGAGGGTAATACGAAACCAAAGAATTATTGTGCGGAAATGAACGGTTGCCGAGATATTTGCAAAAAACTATAATTATTTAAACATTCTGTATCTATATAAGTATTCCACCGATTTTGATGAAATTTAAATATGTTATATATCTACACATTTCGGACAACTTTTTCCTTTGCAAAAACGTCGCCCGAGGCTTTGTTTAGGAGATATTAATAAAAAACACGGATTAATCAGAGTAGATTTCTGTTTTTCATAAAACTGCAAATATCTCGGAAACTATGCGAGATATGGCAAAACATCAAGAGACCTTTTTTTTAGGAAATTGAATTTCCAACAATTTATGTCGTATGACTTTTTCTATCAGATGCGCCGTTTCTGACGATATAACTATAAAGAGCGGAATAAAAATCTTAGGTTTTTTTTAAACGTTAGGTTAGGTTTTTTTTTAAAAACGTTAGGTTAGGGTTAGATTAGGTTAGGTTAGGTTTTTTTTTTAAACGTTAGGTTAGGTTAGATTAAGTTTTTTTTTTAAAAGGTTAGATTAGGTTTTTTTTATAAACATTAGGTTAGGTTAGGTTAGGGTAAATTTAAGAATATATTAACAAAAAACACGGATTAATTAGAGCGCGGTTACAGCGAACGGAGTCTAGTTTCACGTCCCTCTTAGCGTGGCGTCGCTGACTGATCCGTGTTTTTTATTAATATTTCCTAAACAAAGCCTCGGACGACGTTTTTTCAAAGGAAAAAGTTGTTCAAAATGTGTAGATATATAACATATTTAAATTTCATCAAAATCGGTGGAATACTTATATAGATACAGAATGTTTAAATAATTATAGTTTTTTGCAAATATCTCGGCAACCGTTCATTTCCGCACAATAATTCTTTCGGTTTCGTATTACCCTCATCCCCCCTCACCATACACGCCTAATCTCCACCACCGCAGGCGTTGTCACCATACTAAATCGCCGCCTTTTATTATCCCGAATCTCCTGACAAGACGGATATATGTGATTTTTTTCAAAATTATTGGTTGCAGTGTCGATTTTTAAAAAATTCTGGAAGCATAAGATTGTGGATAGGGTCCCCAACCTCGCTATCTAGGTTACACTATGATTTATTTCTTCTCTTCTGGACAATAAGAAAATAGGAAAAAATTCTCGGACATTCTACCTAGTGAGACGGATATATGTGATTTTATTCAAAATTATTGGTTGCAGTGTCGATTTTTAAAAAATTCTGGAAGCATAAGATTGTGGATAGGGTCCCCAACCTCGCTATCTATGTTACACTATGATTTATTTCTTCTCTTCTGGACAATAAAAAAATAGGAAAAAATTCTCGGACATTCTACCTAGTGAGACGGATATATGTGATTTTATTCAAAATTATTGGTTGCAGTGTCGATTTTTAAAAAATTCTGGAAGCATAAGATTGTGGATAGGGTCCCCAACCTCGCTATCTAGGTTACACTATGATTTATTTCTTCTCTTCTGGACAATAAAAAAATAGGAAAAAATTCTCGGACATTCTACCTAGTGAGACGGATATATGTGATTTTATTCAAAATTATTGGTTGCAGTATCGATTTTTAAAAAATTCTGTAAGCATAAGATTGTGGATAGGGTCCCCAACCTCGCTCTCTAGGTTACACTATGATTTATTTCTTCTCTTCTGGACAATAAAAAAATAGGAAAAAATTCAGGAATATTCTACATAGTAGTATACATAACAGTGAATTATTTCAGAATTTTTGGTTGTGAAATGGATTTTTTTAAAAAATATATATAAAGTTGTACTACGGTGCTCCGTCCCCTGCAATTCTTGGTTTCCCTTTAGTAGGCAACCCGCTCGGCGTTTTAGTGTGACAGAATCGTTGAAACGTGTTTAAACAATTATTAAAGACGGAGAGACACCACTTTTGTACCCATTTTTCAGGATATTTTCCAATATGTGATATTTAATACGATACAACAAAATCAAAATATATACACATATATTTATAGAGTGACTCTTATTAATATTCGGACACACTCAAAAAGGACGGTAACTGTTTCCTGCATGGATTTTTATCAAAATTACTTCTATACTGTTTGAACTTAATGCAAGAATAATTTTAAGCTGGGATTCTTTAACACTTTCTAATTCTGAAACAATTTAAAATAAAATAATATAAAATATGAAGGAGCAGATATGAAAAGAGAAATATTTCGTATTAAATAATTAAAACAATTTGCAGTAGGTGGATGTTAAGCTAGAAAAATTAGTTGATTATTTATCAGAATTATTTCTATATAGTTTGAACTTAATACAATAATAATTTTAAGCTGGTATTATTTAATACTATCTAGTTATGAAATAATATAAAATAAAATATAATAAATTAAGCATGAAAAGAGAAATATTTCGTATTAAATAATTAAAACAATTTGCAGTAGGTGGATGTTAAGCTAGAAAAATTAGTTGATTATTTATCAGAATTATTTCTATATGGTTTGAACTTAATACAATAATACTTTTAAGCTGGTATTATTTAATACTTTCCAGTTATGAAATAATATAAAATATGAAAGAGTTGATATGAAAAGAGAAATATTTCGTATTAAATAATTAAAATAATTTGTATTTGGTGGATATTAAGCTAGAAAAATTAGTTGATTATTTATCAGAATTATTTCTATATGGTTTGAACTTAATAAATAATGTAAAATAAAATATAATAAACAAAGTATGAAAAGAGAAATATTTTCGTAATAAATAATTAAATTAATTTGCAGTGCGTGGATGTTAAACCCACAATGTAGTCACGTCAATACGCTTGAATCAGTTATGCGAGAATTTGAAATACAAAGATGCAAATTCCGACAGCTTTGTATCTGCCACCATAAATTTTCCTATGGAAATCATTCGGTACTTCCGCCAGAGTCCAAAGCCTCGCCAAACTGCACCGCCAAGAAACGCAACAACCCCTTGCGTCAAACATTCTTTTTCATCTTCGCGAATAAGCGAATGATCCGGGTGACCTGTTTTAAATGCTCGACCCCGCGAACTCGTGATACGTATAAAATATGTCTCCCTATAAATGCCGATTCAGGTAGTTATTGATTGCGCGAAAGAAAGCTGGCAGAGATCGATGAAATAAAATGCGGTGGGGGATGGAAAGTATTCGTACCGTGGCGACGTAGACATAAAATCAGCGGCATTTGCTAAATTATTGATTACATTAATATATATGTATGTAATGTACAGGGTGGTCCACGTAAATGTAGCCAACCAATGTGTCTACTTTATTTTTGATGACACAACAAATGTTTTTAATGTAGCATGGCAAATTTAATGTAGCCACCCTAACTGTCTCTTTTATTTTTGATGACAAAACAAATGTTTTTAATGTATTTAGTAGAGCAAACAGTTTCGAAAAAATTCACGGGCGATCTACTTAGTGACATGGACATATGAGATTTTTTTCAAACTTATTGGTTGCAGTATCGATTTTTAAAAAATTCTGGAATAACAAGAGTGTGGATAGGGTCTACAACCTCACTATCTAGGTGATACTATGATTTATTTCTACGGATCTGGACAATAAATAAATATGAAAAAATTCAAGGACATTCTACCTAGTGAGACGGATATATGTGATTTTTTTCAAAATTATTTGTTGCAGTGTCGATTTTTAAAAAATTCTGGAAGCATAAGATTGTGGATAGGGTCCCCAACCTCGCTATCTAGGTTACACTATGATTTATTTCTTGAGTTCCGCACGATAAAAAAAATATGAAAAAATTCAGGGATAATCTACCTACTAACAGGGATATATGTGAATTTTTTCAGAATTATTGGTAGCAGTGTCGATTTTTAAGAAAATTCTGGAACTATAAGATTGTGGGTAGGGTCCCCAACCTCGTTATCTAGGTTACATTATGATTTATTTCTTCTGTTGCGGACAATAAAAAATAGTAAAAAATTCACGGACATTCTACCTAGTGACACGGATAAATGTAATGTTTTTCAAAATTATCGGTAGTAGTGTCGATTTTTAAAAAATTCTGGAAGCATTAGATTGTGGATAGGGTCCCCACCTCACTATATAAGTTACACTATGATTTATTTCTTGAGTTCCGCACGATAAAAAAAATATGAAAAAATTCAAGAACAATCTACCTAGTAACACGGACATATGTGATTTTTTACAAAATTATTGTTAGCAGCATCGATTTTTAAAAAATTCTGCAAGCATGAGATTGTGGATAGGGTCCCCACCCTCACTATCTAGGTTACACTATGATTTATTTCTTCAGCTCCGGACAATAAAAAAAATATGAAAAAATTCAAGGACAATCTACCTAGTAACAGGGACATATGTTAATTTTTTCAAAATTATTGGTTGCAGTATCGATTTTTAAAAAATTCTGGAAACACAAGAGTGTGGATGGGATCCCAACCTCATTATCTAGGCTACACTAGGATTTATTTCTTCGGTTCCGGACAAAAAAAAATATGAAAATTTCAAGGACAATCTACCTAGTAACACGGACATATGTGAATTATTTTAGAGTTTTTAGTTGACAAATGTATGTGTAGGGTTTTTCTATGTATTGTATATGAGCAGAGTGCGCTCCATCTATCGTGGGTTCGTTACGAACACGCACAGCGCGAAGTAGTCTCTGTCTTCACGTTACATTGCTAAGAACATGTATAACGCTTTATTTAAATATATCCTTATCTTTATATATACACAACCCTGTGCATATTTATTTAACTAACCAACAGTATGTGTAAAAAAACATATTCCGAAATTCTTTCTTTCCATTCGAAAGTTGTACGAACCCTTAAGCTTACTGCGAAACAACATTATTTAAACCTAAACCGTCGAAACAGCGTGTAATCCTATTTAGCATTTCTGCCCGGGGATTGTATACATATGTAGTTTGAGGTTCGCTGCTGGGAAATCACAATGGGTTATGCGGGAGGAATTTCAGAAGTAGCCGAGTGTGAAGTCCTTTTGTGGACACCGTTGTCACCGCGGGCCTGTTTGTCTGCGAATCTCCTACCATTTCACGGTTTCGATGAATGTGTCAACACATTTCGCCACACACCGTCCCACCGCCATTGTGTATTTACACAGGCGCGCGCGAGGCAATCGTCTTTCCAGCAACAACGGTGTCCCCGCTTTACATACGCCGGATTAGAATCCGGCTGAGGTTCGAATCCTCTCAGGGAATTCTATTCAGCCCCGGTTGAAATGCATAAAACATTGGCTCGCGGTGGACTAGAACGGTCAGGACAACAAGATCAGCGAACCCTTCGTGTGTTTCGGCCATTTCGAAGAGTCATCAACTACAGAAAAACCGTTCCGGAAAAAATGTCCGCGCCATTTTCCCCTAACACTCGGACAAGGTCCCTAGGGATTTTTTAATATGGTTCAAAGTCTAGAAACAAATGTGGGAGCTCATAAAGATTGTAATAACATCACTAGGGTTAACAAAAACACCCTATGATAAGCTTCACAAACCATATGAATATAGAAGGTCCTAGGGACCTAGGGAATATCGGCGAGTGGGGACTCCGGGAGGGCGGAATGTCCCTAGGGACTTTTTTATATGGTTCAATGTCTAGAAACAAACAAGTGAGCTCATAAAGATTGTAATAACATCACTAGGGTTAACAAAAAAACCCTATGGTAAGCTTCACAAGAAATATTAATATAGAAGTTTCTAGGGACCTAGGGAATATCGGCGAGTGGGGACTCTAGGAGTGCGGAATCTCCCTAGGGACTTTTTAATATGGTTCAATGTGTAGAAACAAACGTGGGAGCTCATAAAGATTGCAATAACACCACTAGGGTTAGCAAAAAAACCCTATGATAACCTTCACATGCCATATTAATACAGAAGTTCCTAGGGACCTAGGGAATATAGGCGAGTGGGGACTTCAGGAGTGCGAAATGTCCCTAGGGACTTATTACGCGACAAAGTTTGAACGATTCGGCTTTTTAATACGGTTCGACGATATATATATATATATATATATATGCATTATTTATAAATATACATAAACTATAAAAATATATAAAATATAAACAATAAATATACATACATATACATCAGGGTGGACCTTATTTTTTGACCAAACAATTGATTATGCTATATATTCTTACAGAGAAAATAAAATACAAATTCAACGATATATTTCAACGTTTATTTATATCAAGATTGAAGAAAATAATTTCATGATCCAATCGGCACCGAATTTTTTCCAGACCATTTTCTCAACAGTTGTCACAATTCTGGGGGGGGGGGGGGTGAGCGAGAAATATTTTTTTGTTTAAAAAGAAGTTCCACACAAACACATGTGTGCCTCGCTGGCTTCTCTCCCTAAGTGCAGTGGTATCCGCTTAGTGCTCGCTCATTTCGCTCAGTTAGCGTCGCATTCTAGCCCTTGCCAACTCTTAGACTGGTGCTTATCTTAGCAAACGAGCTTTCTGCATATTTCACAAGCACTTTACGGTTCTCGTGCCCCCCATCCTTCGCGTCGTTCAACGTCGCCCGAGCTTCAACGAGAAGACAGTCGGTAATTCTCGGTGCACTAGACACTCCTCCAGCGAGAGGTGGATAGGAACAGGGGGAGTAAACTCCCATGTATAAAATTTGGACCATGCATACACACACACACACACACACACACACACACGCGCGCGCGCCACTCATCGTGGTACCATAATATCAGGGGCCCATTCACTGTCAATCATGTTGCGCAACTTGTTGTGGAAAATCTTAAATTCAGAGACTCTTCTTACGACCAACAGTAATGCACATTTACTAATTCACCATCCAACATCACCGACTTCCTACGAAGTCCATTCTCCTCCTAAAAAAAAAGTGAACCCCCCTAAAATACATATCCACCTTTTTTGAAATTGGTTAAAAAGTGCAATCCATCCTCGTCCGAGGCCCAAGGTCCCTGTTTTCACGTTATTTCGGAGTAATTTGTAATAATAATAATAAATATCAGGAAAATTCTGCTTTTGCACAACAGGTTGCGCAATAGGTCAATCATTGCCATTCACGGTCAATAATGTTGCGCGGAAGGCATATACAAATCGAAAATTGAGTAACCTCCATTTTGGAAATTGATTAAAAGTCCAATCTGTGCCCGTCCAGAGCCCATAATGCATATTTTCAATAATGTTGCGCAATAGGCACTGTTGTCCCTGAAAAAAATCCCTGAATTTCTGCTTTCGCACAACAGGTTGCGCAATTCCTCAATCACAGCGATTCACGGTCAATCATGTTGGGCCCAAAACGGCTTCTTACCACTTAATCCGTCACTGATGCTGCTATCGTTCCACAATAGAATTGATTTTCATATAAAAATTATATAATTTAAACTAAAGTAACATCATTTCTACGGAGAAATATAAAATCTATTGCGACGGTCTCGGTGCTCTTAAGAATTGGAAGTTTCACGTTGTTTCATTTCCAAGGCGCAGAGGCGAATTCAGAGAATTTTGCGATAAAGATGCTAGCAATCAACTAGGAATATAATAAACAAAAAAAATAATAGAGAGGCCGCGATCAGTGCAAGGCGATAATACCATAATCGCGATAGCTACGTCGACGAGTTTAATCCTATTAATAGTATACTATAATCTTTGTTTATTATTCTAACTTTCCACATAGGTACCGTTCTAAACTTAGACAAGTAAATCTGCGATGCGATAGTGCTAGAGATCGATTTCACAAAATTTCATTGACAGCAATTGCGGATGGTGTAAAAAGTCCATCGTTATCAATGCAATCCCGGAATCTTCTTATCACGAATGAAGCAGTATATTTCTTAGAACTTGCAAGCTTATTAAGTCGCATGTTTAAGAGGGAGTGGTCCTCCAGACACCATATAACCAGCAGACGTGTTTCATATCCCGCAATCTGTCAGAGTAGACAGGCTCGCGAGTTTCCATAGAGTTTCCACAGTTCGTGGCATTATCGAATCCTAATTGCAATCGCAGCCTGGAAAACAGGGGAAATAACAATACAGAAGACCAAAGTGCAACGCAACGATCCGCAATGGAAAAGGAAGGAAGTAAGGAAGTGATAGAACATGGTCCACAAGCAATCAAAGACCAGGGCATAGTAATGGACTTCATCACTGGCTGCGGCACCGCAGACTACCTAGAGGGTCTCGAAAAAGTAATGGACATAAAGAGCATCGTCTGCGTAAGATGTATCGAAAACGATGGATTTTATGCTTATCTATCGAGTAAGTCCTTAGCACACGACCTAGCGAACAAATCAGTGCAAGTAAAGAACAGCCTATTAAAAATTAGACCTCTGGTAGAAAGATATAGGAGAGTTAGCATTCCCAATGCAAATCCGATCATACCGCACGAAGTTTTAGCAGACATATTAAAAACAAGAGGCATACGATTGGCTTCCCCAATAAATTATGTCGAAGGGTTCACCACACCTCGTAAGACACGTATCCATTCGCATTTACGCCAAGTATACATCGAAACAGAGGACGAGCACCTAGTTCCTAGCAACGCAGACATATTCTACGACAACGAAAAACATAATATCGAATTCCGGCTGGATATAAAGTGCAACAAACTGCCAGAAAATCACTGAAAGCCTGTATCATCATCCAGTAAAGCAGTACCCTAAGGTTTTCAAGCATGCATCTCTGTCCATGGTAGATACATTTTTAGTTTATTTATTTTTAGTAAAAGTTTACAGTTAAGTGGCCGCATAATCCGCCACTGTTTACGATTCAATTTCAATCGAAAGAATATTAAATATGCAGTGGCGTTTGAAACTAGACGGTTCTCCAACGTTGTGCTAAAATTACACATTCTGTACCGGGAAGGAATCGATTAATGATTCAATCATCACCTTGTTATCCACACTATTAGGTAGAATGTTCATGAATTTTTTCATAATTTTTTTTTAGCGGAACAGAAGATACACAGTATAAGTTAACCCAAGTAGCGAGGTTGGAAATCCTATCACAATTTTATTTTTTAAAGATTTATTTTGCTATCGAATATTCTGACATGATTCACAGTTGTGTATACCATTAAGTAGAACGTTCATGAATTATTTTGGAATTTTTGGTTGAGCAGAACAGAAGAAATAAAACATATTTCATATGTATCTTTAACCTAGATAGTGAGATTGGGTTATCTTATCACAATTTTATTTTTTTTTTAAATCGATTTCGCAACCAAAAATTGTGAAATAATTCATGGTCGTATATAGTGTTAAATAGAATGTTTATGAATTATTTTGGAATTTTTGGTTGAGCAGAACAGAAGAAATAAAACAGAATTCATTTGTAACTTTAACCTAGATACTGAGATTGGACATAATGACGTCAGAGCTGGTAAAAATTCTCGTCGTTGATGGTGGTGTGATTGCAAATAACAACACTTGAGATTAAAGTTTACTTAATTTAGAGAACACTTATTTAATATGTTATCTACTATTCTAGGAATCTGCCTGTCCAAGACGCAATGAAGGTTGGCTAGATGGCATTTTTTGGGAGAAGGAGATGAATGGTGGAAAACAGTGTTTAAGGAAGGGGAAGAGTACGAGAGAGAGAGGGAAGGCTAAGAGCGACGTGAAGGGAAGGAAATGCGAGGACAAGGATCATCTGAAGTCTGGAGAATTGGAGAAATACTGGATGAGAAGGACTAGGGTTACAGCTTCAAGTGATTTATAACGGAGAAATTCTTTAACCCTTGAAATGCTGTATACTTTTAGGCAACACTGATAACATTATTGATTCCACTATGCAATTTATACGAGAGGGCGGCAATTTTCCATGGAAAAAACAAATGTAATTAGATATATTTTCAACATATGATTAAATATACACAAAATAATTAAATGGATAAATATGTAAATGTATGGACAGATAAATAAATGCTTTCAAGATAGATAAATGAATATACTTGAAATATCTTTCAAATTGAACTTGAAGTTTCCCTGAATTTAAACTTGACATTTCCCTAAAATTAAACTTGAAATTTCCCTTAGTTTAACTTAAAATTTCCCTTAGTTAATTGTTGTAATGTTTTAACTGCGTTAAATTCCGTGTGTTAACCCTTTACATCGGATACAGTTAAAAAAATCTTGTATATACTAATCTAAGAATGTGTTTCCTTACTATATTTATTTTTCTAAAAATGTCGTTATAATTTTTCCCAATATTTTCCTTTGAACAAAACACAAAAACTCACCCCCTTTCAATAGTTTCATCCCAATGAAAAAAAATCACGGAGTGAAAGGTTCAAAATTTCTTGAAAATTCTCGAGGAAATAGTCTTATTTTCCTTATCTTAAAATTGAACTGGCAATAATAGGAATCAAAGAATAAAACTAGACGTCTCCCTTTACGACCGAAAACGGCGAAGGGTTTTCCTATACCGTTGTAAAATTACATTATCCGCCATCATTGATCGCGAAACAGCAGTTTGATACTTTCGACCGAACGGTGTATATTCGACGACGTCGAAACATTAATGGTGATCTAGAACACGAAAGACAGATACGACGCCGGTGGCATTTATACATATTCAAGTGTACCGTCTCGGGCACGCGTTGTACTTGATACGTCAGCCGTGCTATATAATTGGAAGTTTTATAGCTAGATGAGTCATTCCAGTGTGTCAACTTCGTTCTTTCTCTTCGCACAGATAATATGTCGCAGCCTCGGTACTTCACAGTCAGTGGTGGATCAATAAAATTGGGACCCTACACAATTGACCCCTATTGTTTTATATCTTTATTCTTTCTGGAATTCTTAAAAACTTAATACGGATCCTTGTGGATACACATTCGTCAATAATTAAGTCCCACAAGAAGGATAACATTGACTTCATAGTCAGTGGTAGATCAATACAAATGGGGCCCTACACAATTGTCCCTTATTGTTTATATCTTTATTCTTTCTGGAATTCTTCAAAACTTAATAAGGATCTGTGTGGATACACATGTGTCTATAATTAATTCACACAAGAAGGATAACAGTTACTTCATAGTCAGTGGCGGATCAATAAAATTGGGGCCCTACACAACTGACCCCTATTGTATATATATTTATTCTTTCTGGAATTTTTAAAAACTTAATAGGGACCTGTGTGGATACTCATTCTCAAAAATTAAGTCCCAGAAGAAGGATAACAGTTACTTCATAGTCAGTAGCGGATCAACACAAATGGGACCCTACACAACTGACCCTATTGTTTATAGCTTTATTCCTTTCTGGAATTCTTGAAAACTTAATACGTATCTGTGTGGATACAGAATCGTCATTAATTAAGTCCCACAAGAAGGATAACAGTTACTTCACACTACACTTCCGATGTTTATGCATAACACCTTATGCACTGTAACATGCACACGTTTAATAACAAATAGACTTACTTGACACACCTCTAGCCCAAATAGAAAATTGCACAAGCGTCACATTTCGATAATGTTCGAGGAAGTCTACATACCTTCAACAGACAAAGAAAATTGTTGTTTAATAATTTTATACATAGTTGTCATTTGTTGTTACATTATTAAAAAATTCACCCTGAAGTTATAAAACTGCTTAAAATAATATTAAAGTTATAAAAATCCTTAAAATAAAATTAAAGTTATAAAACTGCTTAAAATAAGGTTAAAGTTACAAAAATCCTTAAAATAAAATTAAAGTTATGAAACTGCTTAAAATAGAATTAGTTATATATATCTTTATTGGTTCCCATAAAAATCCTTAAAATAAAATTAAAGTAATAAAACTCCTTAAATTAAAATTAAAGTTATAAAACTGCTCAAAATAAAATTAAAGTTATAAAACTCTTTAAATTACAATTAAAGTTATAAAACAGCTCAAAATAAAATTAAAGTTATAAAACTCTTTATTTTAAGTGGTTTTTAACTTTAATTTGATTTTAAGCAGTTTTATAACTTCAATTTTAATTTAAGGAGTTTTATAACTTTAATTTTGTTATGCAATAATTAATGAGACGACCTTAACGAGCAGTATAAAGTCGTAACATTAAAATAGATAACCTCTGGCGTAAAAGGAGATATTAATCGCGTTACTTCCGCGAACAATCAGTTCTTAAATTGAAACAATGGCATTAATTGATGCGCGTACAATCCAAGTGACATAACAGACCCTTATCTGATACCACCATTGCGACCATAAAAAGAAACTAGTTATTGCGGACGTGGACTTAATTTACGATTAATTCAAATGATTAATTCAGCCCAGTACGTCAACTAACGACCAGTTTAGGAACACCTAAAATATTTTAAATACCCATAATGCAGCACTGAACGCATCTCCGGGCGGGTTAAATAGACGCAACGCGATTCCAGCTCGATTATATTCGAACCTCATAGGCAACAACCAATTCTATTCCGATCGGAAGTAATTACCTCACATCAAATTCACTTTATAAATTAATCATTGCGATATATCAGCATTAGAAGATTTGCCACGTATGTACTTGCGCTGTCTGTCGGAAATAGGTAGGTGGAAACACTGTATTTCTATAACACACTACCGTCCATAAATCATCGGACGCTTATTCGTCCTCGCGAAAATTATAATTAAAGAATGCCAAGCTTACAGATTTATTGCATTGGTTTATTTTGATTAGCTGTCAAGCGGTTGCGTAAGATCGTGGGAGGATTCAAAAGACAAATTCTATGGTTAATTTATAAAGAATTTTAAGGTTTCATTGATCAATTATAGTTCCAGAATTTTTTAATAATCGATGCTGCAACTAATAATTCTGAAATAATTCAGAGATGTCCCTGTCACTAGGTAGATTGTCCGTGAATTTTTTCATATTTTTTTTATTGTCCAGAACAGAAAAAATAAATCATAGTGTAACCTACATAGTGAGGTTGGGGGTCCTATCACAATCTTATGGTTCCAGAATTTTTTAAAAATCGATGCTGCAACCAACGATTCTAAAATAATTCACAGATGTCCGTGTCACTAGGAAGAGCGCACGAATTTTTTCCTATTTTTTCACTGTCCGGAACAAAAGAAATAAATTATAGTGTAACCTAGATAGTGAGGTTGGGGGTCTTATCACAATCTTATGGTTCCAGAATTTTTTAAAAATCGGTGCTGTAATCAACAATTCTGAAATAATTCAGAGATATCCCTGTCACTAGGTAGATTGTCCGTGAATTTTTTCGTAACTTTTGATCGACCAGAACAGGAGAAATAAATCATAGTGTAACCTAGATAGTGAGGTTGGGGTCCCTACCCACAATCTTATGCGTTCAGAATTTTTTAAAAATGGACACTGCAACGAATAATTATGAAAAACTTCACAGATGTCCGTGTCACTAGGAAGAGCGCACATGAATTTTTTCCTATTTTTTCATTGTCCGGAACAGAAGAAATAAATCATAGTGTGACCTAGATAGTGAGGTTGGGGGTCCTATCAAAATCTTATGGTTCGAAAATTTTTTAAAAATCGATGCTGTAACCAACAATTTTGAAAAAATTGACAGATGTCCGTGTCAATATGTAGAACGTCCATGATTTTTTTTCGTAATATCTACATTCCTAGCGGCTCCCCAATTTCGCGTTTGGTTCGGCCGCGTACCTTAACGAACAAATTCAGACAATATTCCCAGTTTAATAACTCTTCGCCGGCCACACATACGGCCCTGGCTCGTAACAAGAATAACGAAACTGCAGGAATTGCTAAACACGCGGAACTTTTTAAATATAGAATACCGATGATTGAAATTAGAAAACAAATATTCCATAGAACATTTTTCAGACGAAGGAAAAACGGAAAGTGCTGCGATGGAATAATAAAAAGTTGAACTTTACGAATTCCTGGGACTTTAAAATCGGAGATGAGTAGAACTTTCGAAACAATTACCAAAAATTGAGTTTCCAATGTTTAATAAACGGAAATTTCATTGAATTCAAAGTGTCTACCCATAGAAATTCCTTTTTATATTTTTATAAGAACATATTTTATTTTTACAGTGTATAGACAAATGTTTAAAAAACAATAAACATTTTATTTCTGCTTGTGCTCCATATTTCTATATCTAAAGTCGTAATGGCCGCGCGACGGAAAAGGACCATTTCGAATCGAACAGCGACTGATAATAATCTGTATCGAAGATTCATAAATTTCGAGGGAAGAACTGTTCGGAATGTCAAGGATGAGTAACGTAACTCGATGCACACGAGGATCCTAAAGGAATATTTCCGAATCAGGTCTGGATTCAAGGCTGCCACTAAATTCTAATTTACTTCTGTTATTGATTTATTGACAGCACTGCGAAACGATAATTTCAGCAAGACCGTTCGGGTTCCAACATTAAAACAACAGTTTCGAAGATTTGACTGCAGCCGTTACGCTGTTCCAGTACCGGACTAAATCGCCGAGGGGCCCGTAGCGAACTGTAAAAAGGAGCCCTAGGTTTTGCTCGATAATACAATCTAGAACACAATGAATGACCTTTTTTTAGGAAAATTTTACAAGGTCAATATTTTTTTACGAGACTCACCCTGTATGATCTATTCGAGTTTTCCTAATCGATTACCATTTTTCCATGATCAAAAAAATAGTAACAAATAATAATCTTCGCTTTTTATGATTTTTTTTGAGAAATATCTGCTAATGGCATCCACCAAATTTTACAGGACCAATATTTTCTTACGAGACTCACCCTGTATGATCTATTCGAGTTTTCCCAATTGATTTCCACTTTTCTATGATAAAAAAATAATAACAATTAATAGTCTTCGGTTTTTATGATTTTTTTTTTAGAAATATCTGCTAATGGCATCCATCAAATTTTACAAGAAAGATATTTTCTTTCGAGACTCACCCTGTATAATCTATTCGATTTCCATTTTCCATGGTAACAATTAATAGCCTTTGCTTCTTACGATCATATTTTCAAATTTACGTGAATTAGTATTGCGTTTTACAATTCGAACAATATCTGTGAAATGAATTTTTTTTTTAAGTAACAATATTTGTGAATGATTGAACATTTTTTTATATAAGGATATTTGTGAATGAATGACTTTTTTTTAATAAGAATATCTGTGAAATGAATGACCATTTTTGATTGAGAAAAAATATCTGTGAAATGAATGACCTTTTTTTTGTGCAACAATATTAGTGAATGAATGATCTTTTTTTTAAATAAGGATATTTGTGAATGAATGACCTTTTTTTTAATAAGGATATCTGTGAAATGAATGAACATTTTTCTTTTATAGAAGAAATATTTGTTACATGCATGACCTATTTTTTAAGCAACAATATTTGTGAATGAATGATCTTTTTTTAAAAAAAAAAGAATATCTTTGAAATGAATTTTTTTTTTAAGTAACAATATTTGTGAATGAATGATCATTTTTTTTATATATGGATATTTGTAAATGAATGACTTTTTTTAAATAAGAATATCTGCGAAATGAACTTAAAAAAAAAGAATATCTGCGAAATGATTGAGCTCCTCTTCTGTATTAAAAAATATGTGTGAACTGATTGAACTATCTTTTTTTTTTCAATAAAAAAAAATTACGAATGGTAGATTGGTGACCACAAAAATTGACAAGGTCAATTTTCCACCGTAATCGCGTGGTCTTTTCTACTCCTGCCACGCAGCTTGATCCGGCACTGAGGTGTCGCCCTCAAGAATAACACCGATCGGAATCAGCACGATTCCGCAAACACCCACAATTCTCTCGAAACTTGAATATCGATCTGCCGTAGAATTTTACCGGTTTACCAAGCAAATACATATTTTTAGCGCGTTACTACCCGCTCCATTCCGTAAACGTGTCATTATGTACGATCTCACGTGACTATTTGCATAATAAACGAGCTCGATAAGGGAACCTACAGGGAAAATAACTCGCACAACTTTATTAACAACTGCTCGCGTTGGGGACATTTTCCGCATCGATGTGAAAGAATTTACAAGCAATGCGATTGTACACAGACATTCGAACGAATGCAGATCGTGTTTTGAATTCGATGGAAATAAATAACTGGACAGAGGATTTTATGCAATTATAACAAATATAGGTAAGGTTAATTTAAAACAGTGAAGCCATTAGGAGAATTAAACAATTCTTACATTTGTATTATTGTTTAACCTGTTAACAATATTGAATAACAAAATTAGTTTTTATTTAACTGCAGTTTGTTATAACTCAGGTAAAACATTTTTATTATGCACGGAGATTAGCTGTCTAATAGTAAGATTAATTAAGAAAGATAATTACTTGAAATGAAAAGTATTTTTAATATACCACCTTTTCAAAACGGAATAAAAAGTATTAAATAATTTTTCAGAGCCCTATAAAGATTCTTAACCACATACAGATAGTCCTGAAAATCTGTGATTGTGAACTCTGAATAAACATTAGATAATACTTTGTAAAGAGCACACAATTTTATTTTTTAAAGATTGATTTTGCAATCAAAAATTCTGAAATAATTCACAGTCGTGCATAATGTTAAGTAGAACATCCATGATTTTTTTCGTGACTTCTCGTTGGGCAGAACAGAAGAAATAAAGCACTCTGTAAAGTGTAACCCAGATAGTAAGGTTGGGGACCCTATCACTTATTCAATGTTTCCGAATTATTAACTTCCCGATTTATATGGAAGTTACTGTAATTTTTAACTTCCCGATTTATAGGGAAGTTACTGTAATTATTAACTTCCCGATTTATAGGGAAGTTACTGTAATTACCCCGAAAATCGAAAATCGATTTTTTAGCAGATCTCCACGTTTCATGGTCATTAGAGTCGTTTGAGACTATTTTTATCAAAATGTCGGTGTGTGTGTGTGTGTGTGTGTGTGTGTGTGTGTGTGTGCGTGCGTGCGTGTGCGTGCGTGCGTGCGTATGTCCGTTTCTATGGTATCAAATTTTTCGTTAACGTTTTCTGAAAAAGTAACAACGCGATCAGAATGATGAATGATGCAATCGATGTGCCCCGCTGTAACTTAGAGCTGATTAGATTTTGGTCCATTTTGGTCAAGTAGTTTTTTAGTTTTTTTCGAAAGGAGTTGATTCAACATTGCAATTTATACAAGAGGCGTATCCTCCGAAGAAGCAAACGTAACTATACAGGGTGTCCCAAAACTACCCTAGGAGCCGAAAATGGGAGGTTCCTTGGGTCATTTGAAGCGACATTTTCCTTTGCAAAAATGGCGTCCGCGGCTTTGTTTAGAAGTTATTAACGAAAAACACGGACCAATCAGAGCGCGCCCTGGGCCGCCGTGCCGCGCGGCACCGGCAGCCGAGCGTTGGTGGTACGCCGTGACATCGCAACGAACAAGAGTTTCTCGATGATGTAAATTCTCTCCGATTTCAACGAGCTTTGGATATGTGGTCAAGACCATTATTCTGAACAACATTTCTCTTTAAAGTTTTTGGCTGTCGGCTTTAGTTTACGAGATAATCGCGCGAATAACGTTACCCGAACGAGAGAAGAAGCAGAAACTGGTTGTTTTAAAAACTCACTTGCATCATTCAGCCATAAATCCATTTGCTGCTTCGAAATGTGTGTCAATGGGTCAGTCGGTGACGAACTGCACAGATGTCTGCAGGTATACGACAGTACCGAAATCCAAGGGGCGTACGGCCAGGTCGACGAACTGCACAGCTGGGGTAGATAGCAGGTATACGACACTTTGGCGGATACGCGCTCAGCGATCTGGACTTTTCACTTTCACTTTCAAATCGATAAATAAATCATATGTTTATTTCACACAGATGCACTAAGAACAATTGCAATATCACTTGTATTACAGCACAAATCACAACAATCAGATAACGTGATCACTAGCGAACGTAAACTTTCGAAAAGAAGAACATCCCGAATTTTTTCTTCACTTTCACAGTCGAGGCACTAAAATCCTTCGAAATTGACCTGCCGCTTGTTGTCCATAAATAATTCTTGTGGTAAGGCCGGTAATTGCACCGCTAGTGGTAGCTGTCAAGTACGCGATCGCAGTCAACTCCAAGCGCTGCAAAAGGAGAGCAGCACGGCAAGTGCGTCCAGGTCAACGCATCCGTCACTTAGCACGTAGCAGGTAGTTCCTACGTTATTCCTGCGTTAAATATTCGGGGCCTTGAAAAGGGTCGTTCTCCGACGGCAGTTTGATACGTGGACGCTCTCTTGGGACTTGAACATTATGTGGCAGAGACTTGGACTGACTGCAGTTTCCCTAAAAAGCTGCGTACACCTCCAAATATCCCCACCACGAAGTAAAACTGAGGATACAGGAACATTCTAAAAAACACGTGGTTTGCAGAAGTTGAAAGTGCAGCAGTGTGACCCTTGCCTTTCCTCCACGATAGAAAACAGGGATCCTCGTCTCCGCGGAAGGGAACGTGCCATAAATCAAACTCTGCAGTTACTTGGAAATGTCCGCAGGACACCGGAACGGAAAAATTTTCTCCTGCACATGTTGGGTTTATGAATTCTTTTTCGACCGTGCACTTTCAACTTCTGCAAACCACGTGTTTTTTTGAATGTTCCTGTATCCTCAGTTTTACTTCGTGGTGGGGATATTTGGAGGTGTACGCAGCTTTTTAGGGAAACTGCAGTCAGTCCAAGTCTCTGCCACATAATGTTCAAGTCCCAAGAGAACTTCTACATCTTTGTCGCGTACGTCCGTGGCGTGTTCAATGCTGCCGCCGCTGTAAGGCAAATCAAACGAGAGCGTCCACGTATCAAACTGCCGTCGGAGAACGACCCTTTTCAGGGCCCCGAATATTTAACGCAGGAATAACGTAGGAACTACCTGCTACGTGCTGTGTGACAGATGCGTTGACCTGGACGCACTTGCCGTGCTGCTCTCCTTTTGCAGCGCTTGGATTTGACTGCGATCGCGTACTTGACAGCTACCACTAGCGGTGCAATTACCGGCCTTACCACAAGAATTATTTATGGACAACAAGCGGCAGGTTAATTTCGAAGGATTTTAGTGCCTCGACTGTGAAAGTGAAGAAAAAATTCGGGATGTTCTTCTTTTCGAAAGTTTACGTTCGCTAGTGATCACGTTATCTGATTGTTGTGATTTGTGCTGTAATACAAGTGATATTGCAATTGTTCTTAGTGCATCTGTGTGAAATAAACATATGATTTATTTATCGATTTGAAAGTGAAAGTGAAAAGTCCAGATCGCTGAGCGCGTATCCGCCAAAGTGTCGTATACCTGCTATCTACCCCAGCTGTGCAGTTCGTCGACCTGGCCGTACGCCCCTTGGATTTCGGTACTGTCGTATACCTGCAGACATCTGTGCAGTTCGTCACCGACTGACCCATTGACACACATTTCGAAGCAGCAAATGGATTTATGGCTGAATGATGCAAGTGAGTTTTTAAAACAACCAGTTTCTGCTTCTTCTCTCGTTCGGGTAACGTTATTCGCGCGATTATCTCGTAAACTAAAGCCGACAGCCAAAAACTTTAAAGAGAAATGTTGTTCAGAATAATGGTCTTGACCACATATCCAAAGCTCGTTGAAATCGGAGAGAATTTACATCATCGAGAAACTCTTGTTCGTTGCGATGTCACGGCGTACCACCAACGCTCGGCTGCCGGTGCCGCGCGGCACGGCGGCCCAGGGCGCGCTCTGATTGGTCCGTGTTTTTCGTTAATAACTTCTAAACAAAGCCGCGGACGCCAATTTTGCAAAGGAAAATGTCGCTTCAAATGACCCAAGGAACCTCCCATTTTCGGCTCCTAGGGTAGTTTTGGGACACCCTGTATATATATATATATATATATATATATATATATATATATATATATATATATATATTTAATTTAATGATATATTTAAAATTTATATATATAAATTTATAATATATTTTTAAATTTAAAAATATTTTTTTTTCAATTATGCAACTACTGCTAATGTAACCGCTTACAATAATCGAAAAATATCCCGGATGCGCGCACATGAAAGTAGAAAGTAGAAAATAATGATACTAATATACTGCAACTAACGATTCGGGAAGTTCTTTGTGTGGCTCGTGGAGAGTCACACACCAAATAACATCCGTACCACTAACCCTCTCGCGAGCTCGTAAAGCGAGCTACAACACCCCCACCTGCGAAGCTCGCGAAGCGAGCGAGCAACAACCCCCCTCTAGTTTTTAAATTGGTTTGCAACCGAAAATTCTGAAATAATTCACTGTCGTGTGTGCCACTAATTAGATTGTCCATGAATTTTATCGTAAGATTTCGTTGGCCAGAACAGAATAAACTAGAGGGGAGTTGTTGCTCGCTCGCTTCGCGAGCTTCGCATGTGGGGGAGTTGTAGCTCGCATTGCGACCTCGCGACAGGGTTAGTGGTGCGGATGTTGTTTGGTGTGTGACTCTCCACGAGCCACACAAAGAACTTCCCGACTCGTTAGTTGTAGTATATTAGTATCATTATTTATTTAGTGCACGATTTAAGATGATTATATGTTTTCAGGGAATTTCAATAGTTTTCTACTTATCAAAATGTTTGCTATATGGCGTCGCATTAGTTGCATAATTGGAAAAAAGCAATTTAAAAAAAAAAAATTTTTTTTTAATTAAAAAAAATTAAAAAAAAAAATTTTTTTAAGTATGTCTAAATATATATATAGTTACGTTTGCTTCTTCGGTGGATACGCCTTTCGTATAAATTGCAATGTTGAATCAACTCCTTTCGAAAAAAACGAAAAAACTAAAAAACTACTTGACCAACATGGACCAAAATCTAATCAGCTCTAAGTTACAGCGGGGCACATCGATTGCATCATTCATCGTTCTGATCGCGTTGTTACTTTTTCAGAAAACGTTAACGAAAAATTTGATACCATAGAAACAGACATACGCGCGCGCGCGCACGCACACACACACACACTAACAATTTTATAAAAATAGTCTTAAATGACTCCAATGACCATGAAACGTGAAGATCTGCAAAAAATTCGATTTTCGGGGTAATTACAATAACTTCCCTATAAATCGGGAAGTTAATAAACCATAATTCTTGTGTAACTTTAACCCAGATAGTGAAATGGGGTAATCCTATCACAATTTTATTTTTCAAAGACTGATTTTGTTATTAAAAATTCTGAAATAATTCACAATCGTGTATACTGTCAAGTAGATCGTTCCAGAATTATTTTGGAATTTTCGGGATACATCCTCTCTGCTGCGGCACGGTGTTATACCCTAAATTGATTTCTCCGATATCACTTTTGCTTGGTAATTTCCCGACGTGCTCCGAAATTAACATAAGATTGGCAAATTCGCCGGTCATGACGGCGCACTTACTCGGATTAACTTTTCCGCATGGAAATGTAATAATAATAGACGCGAACGAACATGCGCGGCCACGATAAGAGCAAAAAGACAGAAAAAAAGGATCGCTCCACTTTCCTTATAACTTTAATTTCGAAGAAGTTCCAGCCGGAGGGCTAGGAGATCAGATCATGGATGGTAAAGGAATCCGAAATGATGGGCGAGAGGAAAATAGCGGACTGTCATGAATTATGCAGACCCTTGAAATTTTTCGATTTCGCTACCAAATATAGAACAAAATCGAATATCAAGCCCATCGAAGTGACTCGTTAAAGGAAACAACGAATTCTTTTAGTTACAGTTCTGTATTCCATTATATTCGCGTCGTTTACAAAGTCACCGGCAAAAGTTTTCCACTTCGTACCTCCAATCTACAGTCAAAAATTCGTATTTTGTATTTTGAATGTATAATTTAGGAATTAATCGAAAATATATAGGATGTATGTTATTTGATACAGTACAAATTGTTCTACTATGTGTGAATTTTTTAAAAATCTATGCTGCAATCAATAATTCTGAAAAAATTCACAGATGTCCCTGTCACTAGGTAGAATGTTCCTAATTTTTTTTGTAATTTTTCATTGTCCGCAACAGAATAAATAAATCATAGTGTGACCTAGATAGTGAGGTTGGGGGTCCTATCACAATCTTATAATTCCAGAATTTTTTAAAAATCAATGCTGTAACCAATAATTTTGAAAAAATTCATAGATGTCCCTGTCACTAGGTAGAATGTTCCTACCCTTCCTTGCCGGTGTCGGCGCCTTCTTGCCCTGGCCGGGCGGCGGCGGTGGGTGGCCCCTTAGAGGGTCACACATTGCTGCTGCTCCGAACAGCGCACGAAGGCTACGGGAGCTGTGGGTGGACCGAACTGCGGTTCGGGAAGCCCAACTCGAAGGTTCCAGGGATGGGGACACCGGGCGGGTCCCTCCGCCCGGGGTCTGGTATTAGGTAGGGCAGGGGGGGGGGGAGCTTCACTCCCCTCCAGGGCGGTTTGTTAGCTAAGGGGGTGGCCAGTTGAGTTCTCGGAGATCCTGGCCCCCCTTACAATAGCTTAGGTGGGAGTGCGGTTTTAGTAGGTAGAGGCTGCCCGGAGAGTCCTCTGGAGAGTCCCACATAACCCTGCCCCCCGTGGGGGCCAGGGTATGCGTAACGCATTTCCGCACTATAAAAAAAAAAAGGTAGAATTTTCCTAATTTTTTTGTAATTTTTCATTGTCCGGAACAGAAGAAACTAGAGGGGGGTTGTTGCTCGCTCGCTTCGCGAGCTTCGCAGGTGGGGGTGTTGTAGCTCGCTTTACGAGCTCGCGAGAGGGTTAGTGGTACGGATGTTATTTGGTGTGTGACTCTCCACGAGCCACACAAAGAACTTCCCGAATCGTTAGTTGCAGTATATTAGTATCATTATTTTCTACTTTCTACTTTCTACTTTCATGTGCGCGCATCCGGGATATTTTTCGATTATTGTAAGCGGTTACATTAGCAGTAGTTGCATAATTGAAAAAAATTTTTTTTTTAAATTAAAAAAAAAAAAAATTTTTTTTAAAATATGTCTAAATATATATATATATATATATATATATATATATATATATATATATATATATATATATATAGTTACGTTTGCTTCTTCGGAGGATACGCCTCTTGTATAAATTGCAATGTTGAATCAACTCCTTTCGAAAAAAACTAAAAAACTACTTGACCAAAATGGACCAAAATCTAATCAGCTCTAAGTTACAGCGGGGCACATCGATTGCATCATTCATCATTCTGATCGCGTTGTTACTTTTTCAGAAAACGTTAACGAAAAATTTGATACCATAGAAACGGACATACGCACGCACGCACGCACGCACGCACGCACACACACACACACACACACACACACACACACACACACACACCGACATTTTGATAAAAATAGTCTCAAACGACTCCAATGACCATGAAACGTGGAGATCTGCTAAAAAATCGATTTTCGATTTTCGGGGTAATTACAGTAACTTCCCTATAAATCGGGAAGTTAATAAATCATACTGTAACCTAGATAGTGAGGTTGGGGGTCCTATCACAATCTTATGTTTCCAGAATTTTAAAAAAATCGATGCTGTAATCAATAATTTTGAAAAAATTCACATATGTTTGTGTAACTAGGTAGAACATCCATGAATTTTTTTGTAATTTTTCATTGTCCGGAACAGAATAAATAAATCATAGTGTGACCTAGATAGTGAGGTTGTGGATCCTATCACAATCTTATGTTCCCAGCATTTTTTAAAAATTGATGGTGTAACCAATAATTATGAAAAATTCATAAGTGTTCGTGTCACTAGGTAGAATGATCCTAAATTTTTTGGAAACTTCTGGTGGACCAGAACAGAAGAAATTTTCTATTTTAAATCAATAAGTTAGGAATTATTCTAAAATACAATTATATGTTACTTAATATAGTACAAACTCTTTTGTTTGTTGTGGTATGTGTAGCAAAAATATTCGACATAAAATTTATAATGAGTTATTGATTGAACGTAGAAAATATGCATTTTTAACGAATGTACAGTCGGTGTAAAAACTGTTCCGACACTCTTAACACGTTAACTGCCATGTCACCCGAATACGGGTGACAGCAAAAATTCTCATCGGGAGCAAAGATTACAACTGCTCGTGCAGAGTAATTACGTGATGAGTGAGGATCGTAGCAGGTATCGGAGTGAGAGTACCGAAAGAAATGTAAACAGACATGCGATAGCAGAGTACGCATCTTACAGTGGCACGGGTGGCCTGACGGGGATTTTGTTGTAAACACGCGTGGCAGTCAACGTGTTAAAGCGACGGTAACTTTTTTGCAGGTGTGCCATACGACCTGATTTTTCGTGAACAATTAGAAGGTTCACCAATTGAGTCACAGAAAAATTGTGGAAACGTATAACCAACACTTTGTAACGTTGAATTACTTGCATTTAATGTTTGCAATTCGGAAAATTCGAAATCTAGTGTTTCAAGCGTGAAGAAAGGTGTCGATTACAGCAGCAAATGTTCATCTTGCATTAAGGTAGCCTTTTTATCGAATAGAAAATTTATTTATTCAAAGTTCCGCGACAGAAAAAATTTAGATCAAGCTGCACAATAATTGTTGCGCAATATGCTTGGGACATTATGCTGCACAATAATTGTTGCGCAATATGCTTGGGACATCATGCTGCACGATAATTGTTGAGCAATATGCTTTGGACCTCATGTTGCGCAATATGCTTGGGACATCATGCTGCACAATAATTGTTGCGCAATATGCTTGGGACATCATGCTGCACAATAATTGTTGCGCAATATGCTTGGGACATCATTCTGCACAATAATTGTTGCGCAATATGCTTGGGACATCATGCTGCACAACAATTTCCATTTGTGGGTGATGTGCTTTCCTCACCTAATTTCCCCACTGCCCTCAAACAAAAGAAATGAACTATACCCAATATGGACCCCTATCAATTCCCATGAATCACTACCCCTCAACCTTCATCTGTATAGGGCGTCCCTAAAATCATCTCCCCCACCCTTAAAAAAAAGAAAACTAATTCGCAGAGCACAGAATAATTGTCTTACCGATTGGTCTCCGTAAAGATTCCTACGAGTCGTCAAGGCTTCCAACTGTGTTCACAGGTTTCCTTGGATCGCGTCACTGTGTACGACGAGGTCTAACAGGGGACCATTGGCAGAGTGTCTTCGAGAGGACGATCCTTCCACAAATATATTCGAGGCCGTGCACCGGATCGTTGTGGGGTTGTCGAGCGGGTCAGCGAGAGATCTGAGCAAGTTCACCGCAACGCGGAGAATTCGTGTCTTCTTTCGTGTCTTTGCTCCGCTTCCGAAGACGGCTGGCTCGTTCCGACGCGAATCCGTGTCGGGACAACACTTCAACTTCACTGTTCCTCACCGTTGCGTGTCCGTCGCGCTATCCGTCGGGCTTACGCATTATTCGAGCGACGGTGCGGGCTCTCTAGCCGACGTGAAACAAGCACACACTCGTCTGCGAACCGGCCCGAGAACTAAAGGGTACACGCGAGATATTTTTCACGCAGCACACGGGGGTATGTTCGACGCTTTCGACTGCGTCGACGCACAGTGGGCCAAACATGGACACAAATAGTTTGTACGATTGTGTTAAAATTTTTTTTTTTAAATCAAAAATATCAATGAAAATTAATAAACAATTATTGTTTACCAAATGCAATATATATATATATATATATATATATATATATATATATATATATATATATGAATATATATACAGGGTGTTCGAAAAGTCTGGAAACGGTCGAATATCTCAAAAATAAAGCATTTTAGAGAAAAATGGTTCATACATGTATTTTATGGTTTCGCAAGGGCTATAAGATGGCGCCATTGGATTGACCTTGAAGAGTCATTTGAAGGTCACGTGAAAGTTACCTCAATTTTTTTTTAAATGGCACCCCCTATTTTTTATTACATATTCTTGTAGTTAATCTCGAGAGCTTTCCAAAACACTCGAATCAAATGTTTTTTCATGGATTACTTTTCGAGTTATAAGGCTTCAAAGGTACAATACCGCCTGCATTAGCGCGTCAACCGAGATGTACCACGTGGAGGTTACACGGTCGGATTTACATCTCTTGTATGGGAGTGTGTGCGCGCGCGCGTGCGTGTGTGTAAACGGGTTTTTACTGAATTAATTGTTCAAATTGTCTTCCGTCTGGTGTTTGACAATGACCTAATCGTAGATAAAAGAGGCTAGCAATAGAGGCTATAGCAATAAAGATTATATACAGGGTGTCCCAAAACTACCCTAGGAGCCGAAAATGGGAGGTTCCTTGGGTCATTTGAAGCGACATTTTCCTTTACGAAAATTGCGTTCGCGGCTTTGTTTAGGAGTTATTAACGAAAAACACAGACCAATCAGAGCGCGACCTAAACGCGAGTTGGCACAGTCGGCCAATGGACAGTTGGCGCGCCGAGCCGATTTTGCCAACTCGCGTCTAGGTCGCGCTCTGATTGGTCCGTGTTTTTCGTGAATAACTGCTAAACAAAGCCGCGGACGCAATTTTTGTAAAGGAAAATGTCGCTTCAAATGACCCAAGGAACCTCCCAGTTCCGGCTCCTAGGGTAGTTTTGGACACCCTGTATACAGCGTAACCCCCATTTATAATCTAGAAAATAGGTTATTTTCAAAAATTCAAAGTGTTGCTTTTATAAATCAGATGCGCTCTATCAAATGATGATATTTTTAACTTCCGGTTCGGGCCGGAAATAGGTGATGGAGACCGGAAGTTACATTTTTCAATTAGATCATGGTGTTTTTTATTACGGATTCGGATTCTATGCGAAAAAACAAGAAACTATTGTCTGGAAAATTTTTTCGAAAAATGTCGTTTTATGTCCTTTAAGTAACCTTCAAAATGAGTCTTGGCGAAATAATATTTTCACTATCTGCTCCTGCCATAACCCAGGATCTACGACGAGGACGTGGCAGCTATCAGATCCCCCCCCCATGTGTGTGTGTGTGTGCGCGCGCGCGCGCATGTTTTTTATAGTGTTCACCGTAGAGGTGAGGTCCAATGTTTTGACAACATTGATTTGACGACATTTAGCGACCGCTCTGCTAGCGCTGCTAGCTGCTTGCTTCTTGCTAGCATATCCACACAATATCCACACGCGCGCGCGCACACACGCGCACACACACACACACACACACACACGCGGGGTATTCACACTGCAGTATTTGCAATATTAAAACTGAAGTATTTGAAATATTAAAATTGTAATATTGGCAATATTTACAATATTAAAACTAAAGTATTTGAATATTAAATGTATAGTATTTAGCAATATTAAAACTGTAATATAGCAATATTTACAATATTAAACTGCGATATTTACAATATTAAAACTGACGTATTTGAAATACTAAAACTATAGTATTTGCAATATTCAGAATATTAAAACTGCAATATTTACAATATTTAAATTAGAATATTTGCCAAATTAAAACTAGAATGTTTGCAATATTTATAATAATAAAACTGCATAGTTGGCAATGTTACTTTTCTATATTAACAATTTTAAAACTGCAATATTTGCAATTTTAAAACTGTAGTATTGCAATATTTACGACATTAAAACTGATATATTTGTAATATTAAAACTGCAATTGTTGCACAATTAAATCTGGAATATATGCAATATTCACAATATTAAAACTGAAGTATTTGCAATATTAACACTGTAGTATTTGCAATATTAAAACTATATTTGCAATATTTAGAATATTAACACTGCAGTATTTGCAATATTAAAACTATAATATTAGCAATATTTGGAATATTAAAACTGCAATATATATGAATTAATATTGTCTTTATGAAATGTCTTCCATACTACTCCACCATAGTTAATTTTACAATTTTAATTTGATATTCGAAATAAGCGACCCCAAAACACACATTGGACTAGCAATGTTCAAATAATTTCATTCAGTATTCAATGGATTATCGATTTTTGTACATAATTTCAAATACAAATTCAAATTCAGCATCCCCAATAACTCATATATATCAATTTTCAAAAAATAACCATATTCAGTTTTGATTTTTCTGTCCGCCATATTGAATCGAACATTTTGTACTTGATAATTTTGATTATTTGATTAATGATTTGAAATCTACGTTTAAAACAACTTAGAGGTACCAATTTTCTAAATCTTTACTGCAGAATTCATTGAGTTATCGAATTTTGACCATTTCAGCCTGTTTTCGCCCACTGTGCGACGGGAGAACACGTGACGGTGGAGATGTGTGTGTGTGTGTGTGTGTGTGTGTGTGTGTGTGTGTGTGTGTGTGTGTGTGTGTGCACTGTTCGGACGAACGAGAAGAAGATGAAGAAGAAGATTCGAAGGGGAGAAGTAGTAGTGGTGACGCGTCGATGATTACAAAGTATCGACGAGTAAAGATTCGCTCGACCCCCTGGACAAGGAAGGAACAGGAACACTATATAATATGGGAGAGAGAGAGAGAGAGAGAAAGAGAGAGAATTTATCCATGTCGAATTATTCAACACGATTACACCACACGTACGACACCAACCCTTATATGTCGTCTCGATACCAACTTGCCTGAAAAAAACTAGATGTGTGCTCGCGTAGAAAACCACGCTTCTCTGATCTCCTTAAGAGTGTAACGTAACCCATGAATATTACTAGATTTAAGGGTAAAACCAGTGTTTGCAGGAAACAATTGTTTGTCCTTATACGAGCATGTTACGAGCTTTGTGAGGCTCATTCTAAAGAGGAAGGTAGATCGTAGGGCGCTCAGCTCATGATTTAACGAGTTTATGTTTATATCTAATAACTAGCTGTACCCGCGACTTTGTCCACGTGCAATAATAAATCCTGGTTGAATATTATACTAATTAAATTTCGAGTTGTGAAGGTGGTCTCAGATAGAGATTTTATTTTTAGACAACGAAATTCAACGAAATTAATTAAAACATGATTAGAAAAAATATATTAGTAACGATAGTGGGTAGGAATAATTAAAGAATTTTGTTTATGAATTTTAGTGGACATCTCACAAAGAGACAAACACGATTTTATTATATACTAGCTTTTCTTTATATTGTTCTGTTAATAGAATTTATATTGTTTCGCCATAAAACCTTTTAACCCCCCATTCACCCCTACGATTGTATCAACGAGCATTAAGACGAAGTATGATGAAAAATTAGACCACGAATATATTCCTCACACAAACATTATAACCCCTTTTCACCCCCTTCGGGGATGAATTTTTTAAAATGCCGAAATACGTGTTTCATTAATTTTATCAAACAGCAGTAAGACCAAGTCTCTCTCTCTCTCTCTCTCTCTCTCTCTCTCGCGTCAGCGAAGGAACGTTTGTGACGGCGCACTAAGTAAGAAGAAGATCGTCCTCGTTCACCTCTGCTACCCGACGACAAAAACAAAGAAAAAAAACACTTGCGGTAAAAGTGAAACTTCTTGCAGTCTAGTAATGTTTAGAAGCAAATTAACCCTTTGCACTTGGAGCTATTTGAACTCGAAAATTAAACATTTCTTCCTCCATATTATTACTCTTCTCCTATATAATTTTTTTCATTTGATGGAGACGAAATTGATATAGTATCTCATACAATACTTAAATGTTTAGTAATTCATTAGATACCAAAATATTTAGTAATGTAAACAATATTTTGAATAATGATGTAGCAAATTTTAGTGGTGACCCCGAGTCACTTCCTAGTCCGACGATTTAACCACGGCGCCAAGCGGTGGTGATGGAAACCTTTCTAACATTCAAGCAAATATCGCATAGTATACAATTTTTTTTTCTCTCAAATCACATTTCTTAGGTCAAACAATAGCTTGTTTCAATGTAATAACGCTAAAAATTATTTAATATACACCCACGGTAAAGCCAACAAGTGTAACTTTCCTCCCAACAGCAAAAATGTCGAAAAAAATTCTGTTTTTCTTGTTTTTGACAACGATTCACCACAACAAGAAATCTAAACACAAATTGACAACACTGCTAGTTATAGTAGTTCATCAGGGAATCAAAAACTGGAATGGCATGTTTTCATATTTTTGAGAAAAAAATATTTTTCCGCTTTTTTCGGGGTTTTTCATTTTTCACAACCACAGTTTGCAATAAAAAAAATCTGATAAAATTCTCAAAAATCCGCCTTGGGATCCAAAATATGCCACATTTCTTTCAGATTTTTACAACGCATATAAAATCGGAAAATTCGCAGAAAACCGCAAGCTAGGGGGTTGACATTTTCCACATAGGGTTTTTCTTGATTAGCTTCCGAATGGTTCAAGAGCCGTTGAAAAACGTCTCAGGCGATGTTTGACCATCTTATTCGGCTAGGCCCTTTTCGCGACCGACTTTCCACTTCCGTTGCATCGACACGTCACATATCCGTCCAGTCAGAAAATTCTTACCCTCGGCAAAGAAGTTTCACTTAAAAAAAAAAAAGCACTTGCGTGTGCGTGTTGTGCTAGGACCGTGCGAACGCCACCCGAGAACCCGGAGCGTGTCTGCACGCGCGCGGAGAGATCGATCACATCGGGAAAGGAGCGACCGGAGGGCTCGATTGAATCGTAAGCAATCGTGTCAGAGAGAAAACAGCAAAGAAGTTTCACTTCAATAATATAAAGGACCTAATTCAAAGAAAGAGAGAGAGAGAGAGAGAGAGAGAGAGAGAGAGAGAGAGAGAGAGAGAGAGAGAGGAGGGAGGGGTTGAGTGATAAGGGTGTGGGGATGCACGTATTGATAAGAAAATATTGCAGGGAGAGAAGCTCGAGAAGAAAGCAGGAGGAACACACCCACGCGATTTAGTAGCGATCGTACGGGAAGCCTGTACGCAACTCTGTCGCGAGCGTGTCTCTTTCACGTCACGTACGAATGCGGCGGAGCTACTAGCCAGCGCGAGGTAGAAGCGACGAAGCGAGCCTCTCTCCCCCGAAGCTGATCCTGCGTGCTAAACGAGCGCTACGCCGCCACTCGCCCCCCCCCCCCCACTCTCTATCGCCCGCTGCCACCGACCGATACCCCAACGCTCGCTCCTCAAGCCCCCACCCCCGGCCGATCTGCTTCGCAGTGTCTGCTTTGCGCTGCTTCTCCACCACTGCCTGCCTCGCTACTTCCAACTCTCTACTCTGCGACGACCCACCGAGTGCTGCTATTCCGTCCACCATCCTCCGTCGCATCCTATGCTACTTTAACCGAACCCTGCTGTCTCTCCCGCACCGCTCCCAGCCCCCACGGATAGTCGCAGCGAAGATTCTTGCCCCTCTTTTCGCGATCCTGCGAGCATCGACAAGACGGTCTCATGGCGGGAAAGTAGAGAGGTTGAGAAATTGGATAGAATCTTTTGGTCGAGCAGAATGGAAGTAATAGACCATAAGTCGTGAGTAGTGTATAGTACAGATTGTGAAGTTGGAGACCATACCATCAATCTTATGTTTTGAGAATTTTTTAAAAATCGATGCTGCAACGAATAATTATGAATAAATTCACAGACGTCCGTGTTACTATGTAGAACGTCTGTGAATTTTTTCGAATTTTTTTATTGTCCGGAACAGAAGAAATAAATCATAGTGTAACCGAGATAGTGAGGTTGGGGACCCCCTGTAACAGTCTTATGATTCCAGAATATTTTAAAAATTGACACTGAACGAATAATTATGAAAAAATTCACAGACGTCCGTGTCACTATGTACAACGTCTGTGAATTTTCTCCTATTTTATTATTGCCTGGAACAAAAGAAATAAATCATACTGTAACTTAGATAGTGAGGTTGGGGACCCTACCCACAATCTTATGCTTCCAGAACTTTTAAAGAATCGACAATGAAACAAATAATTATGAATAAATTCACAGACGTCCGTGTCACTAGGTAGAACGTCTGTGAATTTTTTCGAATTTTTTTATTTCCTGGAACAGAAGAAATAAATCATAGTGTAACCTAGATAGTGATGTTGGGGACCCTACCCACAACCTTATGATTCCAGAATTTTTTCAAAATCGACACTACAACGAATAATTATGAATAAATTCAGAGATGTCCATGTCACTATGTAGAACCTCTGTGAAGTTTTTCGAACTTTTTTATTGCCCGGAACAGGAGAAATAAATCATAGTGTAATGTAGATAGTGAGATGGGGACCCCATCACTTATTCGATATTTCCGAATTTTTTTTAAAATGAATTTTGCATCCAGAAGCTCTGAAATAATTCACTGTTACGCGTGGCATCAGATAGAATGTTCATGAATTTTTTCGTAACTTTTGATCCAGCAGAACATAAGAAATAAAACATAATTCGTGAGTATAGTCTAGTCCAGATAGTGAAATTAGGGACCCTATAACAATCTTATTCTTCCAGAATTTTGTAAAAATCGATACTGCAACCAATAATTCTGAAAAAATTCACAGATGTTTATATCACTAGGTAGAACATCGGTGAATTTTTTGGTAACTTTTTCTCGAACAGAACGACAGAAATAAAGCATAAATCGAGAGAAGTCTAAGTCCAGACTACTTTGCAATGCGCGCGATGTCTTGACGGGAAACACGACCGATTAATAATTATAACACACAATCTTTTGGCGGACAATACTCCCCCCCTCCTGCCACAAAAATGGTTGAAATAATCAAAATGAATGAGCTTTTTTATTTAATAAACAATTGTGTCCATGGTAGCCAGCGCTGTTACACAATTTGACAAGGTAAACGTTTTCTGGTCCAAGCGCGAGGCCCTAGAAGCCTTAAGGGTGCAGATGAAATTGTTGACGAACAGGTGCACCTGATTGAAGGGTAAGTTGAACACTCGCTTGAATAGTCGCACGTTTCCCGCAAACGCCCAGCTGTCGCTCCGACTTTGCCAAGAATACTCATTAGCGTTACTCTAATGCAAACTTATAAACTAGTTACTGCTCTGAAAGTGTACTCACCGTTTCATAAATATTAACACATTCACATTCCACATATATTTTCATCATTGATCTTGACTTACTTTTTTATTATGAATTATTTACTAATTAAATTATCTATGGTCATTTATTACAATATGTACAAGCTCATTGCACTACTCGAATGTTTATACCAAATAAACCCGAATTTTACAAGAATGTAACGTTAACAATGTTACGAGCAATCACAATGCTCAATTCTAATGAAATGAAAAGATAATAAATTAATTTTTATATTACCCTGCAGTTATAGAATAGTAATAAGTGTAGTTATTAGTTCCAGTGGCGGATTAACAATTTACATTTTATCGATTACGTAAAAAGAGTTTGTGAACTCGAGAGAAAAGTTGATAATTATTTACAGAAATGGGACATTATTGTGAACCACTTGTATGATTCTAATAACATCGTGATGCACAATAATTGTTGCGCAATATGCTTCACCATGAATAATACAATACTTCCAAGCATATTGCGCAACAATTATTGTGCAACATGAGGGCCCAAGCATGCCGCGCAATAATTATTGTGCAGCATGATGTCCCAAGCATATTGCGCAACATGAGGTTCCAAGCATATTGCGCAACAATCATTGTGCAGCATGATGTCCCTATAATTTAAAAGAAAAATAAAAGCATTACGTAATATGGAGCCTAAAAATTATAAATACAGTCGAATAATTGTTATGTAATTATATTTGAACAATATTTATATCTATTTGAGGTTGAAACTTGTAGAAATAAACCGTTGCAAGCATGTTATGCAACAATTATTGGGCAACATGATGTCCCAAGCATATTGCGCAACAATTATTGTTCAGCATGATGTCCCTATAAACTAAAGTAAAAGCATTCCATAATATGGAGCGTAGGAATTATAAATACAGTCGAATAATTGTTATTTAATTATATTTGAATAATATTTCTATCTATTTGAGGTGGAAACTTGTAGAAATAGCTGCCAAGGTGCAAAGGGAAGGCAAACCAGGAAATGTGGTTGAAGCTAGTAGTAAAACATTGTGGTTATCGAGGGTATCGAGGGTCGATAATGGTTTTAGGATGCGTCTCTGCTTATGGAGTGGTGTATTCGGTGCGCATTGATGGGAAATTAATAACCACACGGTATCTGAAGGTTCTGCAAAAGCACCCGGGTGAATCTGAATTACACGGTAACTGGTCAAAATCATCTCTCAGTTGATTTCACCTGAAAATGGATCGCCGACTTTTCAACCCCAAACGCTCGTAAGAGTTGTTAGAAACAGAGTTATTTAGATTTAGTTAAATTTACTAATTTGGATAAAATTTTGCTCAACTCTGGTTACAATGATTGAAGGAAAACATCAATTTTTGATGAATTGATAGTAATCAATTTTGATAATTATTAATATACGAACTACCGTGTCCCAAAACTACCCTAGGAGCCGAAAATGGGAGGTTCCGTGGGTCATTTGAAGCGACATTTTCCTTTGCAAAAATGGCGTCTGCGGCTTTGTTTAGGAGTTATTAACGAAAAACACGGACCAATCAGAGCGCGCCCTGGGCCGCCGTGCCGCGTGGCACCGGCAGCCGAGCGTTGGTGGTACGCCGTGACATCGCAACGAACAAGAGTTTCTCGATGATGTAAATTCTCTCCGATTTCAACGAGCTTTGGATATGTGGTCAAGACTATTATTCTGAACAACATTTCCCTTTAAAGTTTTTGGCTGTCTGCTTTAGTTTACGAGATAATCGCGCAAAAACTTTACCCGAACGAGAGAAGAAACAGAAACTGATTGTTTTAAAAACTCACTTATTCAGCCATAAATCCATTTGCTGCTTGGAAATGTGTGTCAATGGGTCAGTCGGTGACGAACTGCACAGATGTCTGCAGGTATACGACAGTACCGAAATCCAAGGGGCGTACGGCCAGGTCGACGAACTGCACAGCTGGGGTAGATAGCAGGTATACGACACTTTGACGGATACGCGGTCAACAATCTGGACTTTTCACTTTCACTTTCAAATCGTAAAATAAATCATATGTTTATTTCACACAGATGCACTAAGAACAATTGCAATATCACTTGTATTACAGCACAAATCACAACAATCAGATAACGTGATCACTAGCGAACGTAAACTTTCTAAAAGAAGAACATCCCGAATTTTTTCTTCACTTTCACAGTCGAGGCACTAAAATCCTTCGAAATTGACCTGCCGCTTGTTTTCCATAAATAATTCTTGTGGTCAGGCCGGTAATTGCACCGCTGGTGGTAGCTGTCAAGTACGCGATCGCAGTCAAATCCAAGGGCTGCAAAAGGAGGGCAGCACGGCAAGTGCGTCTAGGTCAACGCATCTGTCACTTAGCACGTAGCAGGCAGTTCCTACGTTATTCCTGCGTTAAATATTTGGGGCCCTGAAAAGGGTCGTTCTCCGACGGCAATCTGATACGTGGACGCTCTCGTTTGATTCACCTTACAGCGGCAGCAGCATTGAACCCCGGAGGTACGCGACAAAGATGTAGAAGTTCTCTTGCGACGTGAACATTATGTGGCAGAGACTTGGACTGACTGCAGTTTCCCTAAAAAGCTGCGTACACCCCCAAATATCCCCACCACGAAGCAAAACTGAGGATACAGGAACATTCTAAAAACTCACGTGTTTTGCAGAAGTTGAAAGTGCAGCAGTGTGACCCTTGCCTTTCCTCCACGAGAGAAAACAGGGATCCTCGTCTCCGCGGAAGGGATCGTGCCATAAATCAGAAGTCTGCAGTTACTCGGGAATGTCCGCAGGGCACCGGAACGGAAAAATTTTCTCCTGCACATGTTGGGTTTATGAATTCTTTTTCGACCGTGCACTTTCAACTTCTGCAAAACACGTGATTAATCCGTGTTTTTTATTAATATCTCCTAAACAAAGCCTCGGGCGACGTTTTTGCAAAGGAAAAAGTTGTTCAAAATGTGTAGATATATAACATATTTAAATTTCATCAAAATCGGTGGAATACTTATATAGATATAGAATGTTTAAATAATTATAATTTTTTGCAAATATCTCGGCAACCGTTCATTTCCGCACAATAATTCTTTCGGTTTCGTATTACCCTCCTCCCCTCTCACCATACACGCCTAATCTCCACCACCGCAGGCGTTGTCACCATACTAAACCGCCGCCAAATTTATATAATAAATCCTCTTAAAGTATATACAAGTACTTTAAATTATAATAATTTTTATATAAAACTCCCTGAAAGTTTATATAATTCAATTAATTTAATTTTATATAATAAACTCTCTTAAATTATATACAAGTACTTTAATTTAATAATTTTTATATGAAATCGATGATATTAGTTAAATGTCGATTTTGATCAGGGTTTGTTTAAATCAGTATTTTTTAATTCTGTGATAAGATCCTATTTTATTCCGCACTCTTAAAATTCCTCTACAAAAACTAAAAATTGCATAAACAGTTTAATCAATAATAATTAATAAATAATTAATTTTTGTTCATTTTAAATTTAAATTGTGATCTTATAGTCGAAGAGAGACTTAACTAAACAAAACAATGAAAGTACAGTCATGTCTTGATCTAAGTAAACGAGAGCTTTAGGATCTAAGAATATTGCCTATCCCCTCCAGTGTGAAGATTATTTCTTAGTTTTTCTAAAAAAAAGCTGTAAAATTCAACTTATAGTATTTTTTTCTACAATTCTGATCAATTGCAATTTTAAAAAAAAATTTCTTTCCATATCCTGTAGAAAACTAATTGCTCTAGCTTTCCAAAAAAAGTTCAAATCGTGTAGTACAATATTAAAAACGTTATGGTTTTTTTCATAGTGTCCGAATACTAATGGGAGTCTCTGTATATTTTAATCGATCGATAATATTAGTTAAATGTCGATTTTGATCAAGGTTTGTTTGGATCAGTATTTTTTAATTCTGTGTTACGTCACCCGTTACAAGCTGAGGGATTGTGACAGCAATATACGGCGGAAGATCTGTCTTCGTTAAAACGGAGTTGTTGGGGATGTATTACTAGATATTCCCGCTGTGATTTATCGTGTGGCTAACGTATTTTTTACAAATTTATTGGTTAGAACAGTAGGGCACGTTGCAAAATAAACTGAGTTTATTTCAATATTAGATTACAATTACACTTTTCGTACATGATAATGTACCGCAGTGTAATCTAACAAATATTTTATTTGATTAGAATAGAAGGATGGAATTATTTCATCCTAATGTTAGAGTTAACTAACAAAACACTGTAAGCATTCGAACAGCTTGCACATATTGCAATAAATTATCATAGATAATTTAATAATAAGTAAATAATTAGTAATAAAGACTCACATCGAGATGAATGATAAAAATATTATTCGCTGCATGATTTGTATGAAAAAATTCAAAGATGGTCAGTTTTGTGTTTTATTTTAGGGAAAAATAATGAAAAAAATTAAGAAAGAAAAATTAAAATATAATGCGTTGCAAAATAAATTGCATTTATTTCAATATTAGATTACAATTATCATGTACTGCAGTGTAATCTAACAAATATTTTATTTCATTAAAATAGAATGATGGAATTATTTCATCTTAATGTTAGAGTTAACTAACAAAACACTATAAACAGTCGAACAGCTTGTACATTAGGGTGGTCCTTATTTTTTCGACCATAAAATTTTCGACGCCCCCCCCCCCCCCCAATATTGTTCCTTTTCATGAAAAAATGATATATCCATAGTTTTAGAGCAATCGGACATCGGGAAGTCGTGCCTCATCGAGCGCAAAGTTTTGAAATAGAGGTAAGAGCGCGCTAAATGTGAAGCGTATACTGAAAATTCAAGTTAAATATTTTATACAAGGTTTATACAATTTTTTATACTTTGTACGAATTAAGATTATTTCACATTAATTAGCCTGTTGAAATTCTATCCGCCACCTATCCGCTAAAAGGTCCGTTTTCGCGAAGCGTAACATCGGTGAGAACGATCAGTGCGACGCGTTGAACCGTTGCACCGAGGTCTTTTTCGTTTATTTTTATGTTTATTTCGTTCCGTACCCGGGTACCCTCGAATGTCACCTATGAACATCAAATTCTGTAAACATTTCACCGGGATTAGCTACCCTCAAATGAGGGTAGCGAAGGGCAGCGGGCCCGTTTACAACTCTCCGTCCCAGACAGTGGACCCAGGATGGTCAGATACGAGGGACGGTGAGTACACGTGCACCCTGCAGGAAAATTTACCGTTGGTCCACCCCCGTTTTCCTGACACAGGCGTGCACCAATCAGCGTCAAGACTAAGCGCGCGCTAATCAGAGACGCTAGATCGCTTCGCGACACGAAGGTGTCCTCGTTATGGTGTATAAACCCGACGAAACACGAATCGTTAGGCAAACTTGAGTCAACGGTTGTTCCGTTTTAAGCTTTATTACTTACATTTTTAAGGGTAATTTTAGGGTTCCTAAGCCTTAAGATTACGGTCCATACCTGACTGTACTAGAGTCGTCGCAGTAATTGTAGTCGCCATAAAAAAGGGACCTGAACGACAGGTAAACCCGAAAAACTCACCACAGCTGCGAAACACATGTTTTTTATTGTTTAGACCATACCGTTACTCGATTCAGTCACCTAGGTACTTTACCCCACCACTTAGAATTACAACCAATAAGATTTTTGCAACTCCTACTACGTGTCAACCCCCAAAATTTGTATAATCTTCATTTTAGCATTGCTAAGAAAAATTAACCAGATGTGTCCTAACCACCCGAGGTGTACTACAATTTTCTTTCCGCATATTTCGCAAGGATCCGAGATCCTTATACCTTTTTCGGAGTCGACTCCAAATCGTGTTTTTCATCGACCGAGTGACATCACAACGGTGACAGTGAAAATTCAAGTTGAAAATGGCAACCAGAGGAAGAGAAAAATTGTATCTTCTCAACCATGACGAAAGTCAAATCATTGGTGCTAAGTTACCATCAAATGGACAAGTTTTACGCGTGTTATTTTATAATATACGTAAAAAAAAATTAAGTGTACGTTCAAGTGCTAGCTTAGTCATCAAAGAAGTCGACGTTTTGTGGCAGAAAGCGCGTATTCCAACACGGAAATTAAATTAAAAAATTGAAAAATTGATGGCATTGTACAATCAATGGAGGAAATTGCACAGGAATAGCAAACGCCGGACACCAGTGCAGGAAAAGCGCGAGCGTCTTTTTCTTGAAAAATTAGATGAAAAAAATTAGAAGAAGAGGAGTTCATGGAAAATTCTGTGGATTGTGATATGGACGGTTCGATGGAGAAATCTGCGGACGAACCAGGACCGAGCAACCCCCCTAAAAGAATACGTGCTGGCATATCGTTTATAACACCAAAACTTGTGGCGACCTTAGACATATGCAAAGTGAGTGATCGTGATGCTATCCGAATTTTAGTAACAACAGCACAAGCTCTAAACCATAATGTAGATGATTTGATAATAAATCGATCGTCTATTCATCGCTGTCGTACGCAATATCGCTCTGAACGTGCTACAATACTACGCGCCGCATTTAAAGAAAAAAAGCATAATGCAATTACTTTGCATTGTGATGGTAAAATGTTACCATCTTTAACTGGCAAAGAAAAAGTAGACCGATTACCAGTAATAATAACCTGTGATGGAGATGAACAATTGCTCGGAATTCCAGCGATACCTTCTGGTACTGGTGAAGATCAGGCTCTTGCGGTTTATGATGAATTGGTGGATTGGCAACTAATAGATAAAGTAGAAGCACTTTGTTGTGATACTACAGCGAGTAATATGGGACGATTCAAAGGCGCGTGTGTAATTTTAGAACAAAAAATCGGAAGGGACCTTTTATATTTACCTTGTCGACATCACATTTATGAAATAGTTTTGCGGGGTGTTTTCGAAGAGACAATATCTAAATCTACTGGACCTAACATTCCTTTATTTAAGCGGTTTCAAGGATTCTGGCCTCATATAAATAAACTTGATTTTAGATCGGGAGTTGAAGATGAAGTGGTGAAAGGGTCACTCGACAACGCATCCGAAATAATACAGTTTGCAACCAACAATTTGAAAGTGAAACAACCACGCGAGGACTATCGAGAGTTTCCTGAATTAGTAATAATTTTCCTTAATGGAACCGTTCCAAAGTTTTCTTTTCGACTACCAGGAGCATTTCATCATGCTCGATGGATGGCGAAAGCTATATATTCTTTAAAAATCTTCTTATTTAGAGATCAATTTACATTGGCGAAGGATGAAAAAAATGGAATACGTCAAATTAGCATTTTTGTCAGTAAATTGTATTTAAAAGCATGGATCCAAGCTCCAATTGCTGCAGAAGCTCCAAGTCAAGACCATAATTTTTTTTAAAATCTATACGCATATAGTGCCATCAATGACGATATAAGTCGCGTAGCAGTACAGAAATTTTGTAATCATTTGTGGTATCTAACACCCGAAACTGTAGCTCTAGCCTTTTTTGACCCCAAAATTCCGCACGATGTAAAGCAACAAATGATTGTAGCTGTAAAAGCTGAAAATACCGAGAGTGATAATGATATTAAAAGATTGGTAGTTGATTCAGATAATGTAAAGAAGTGCGTTGGTAGCAACATTGCAGCCTTTATGTCCAAACAAACTTTAAATTTTTTTAAAAGATTTTTGATTTCCATAGATTTTATAAATAAGGATCCCTCAGAATGGGAAAGTGATCCCAGTTATAACGCAGGCTTAATGATAGTAAATAATTTAGTTGTAGTTAATGATACGGCAGAACGAGGAGTCAAACTTATGGAAGAATTTAACGATGTATTATCGCGAAATGAAAAAGAAAAACAATTTATAATGCAAACTGTGTCGAATTACAGAAAGCGATATCCACACGCAAAAAAGACTACATTAACGAAATCTCTGTAAAATATCTTTATTGTATTTGTTGTATTAAATGTATTTGTTGCCTTGTATATATTAAAAAGTATTTAAACTCAATACCTCGATACCTCTTAGTTTCTTATCTTCGCCTTTACATATATGGTGTAATATTCACCACATCCGGATAAAAATATTATGCTCTGATTAACTATAACATATTTATGTCCAATGTTAATTTCTCTACTTTTTAAATTAGTATAAGAATATAACTAAAAGAATTGGTATTTTCAATAAAATACGTAAAATTTGACATATATATTTACAAAAATATAACAATTAGTTAATTGTTATATTGAAAATATTACATTTTGGTACTATTAGGCTCTATGTCCACGGAGCGTCGCGTCAGATACGCGTACGCGACAAAATATCGCTTGCTGTACGCTTCAATGCAGTCGTCATGATTACCGTACGATGCCGCAAACGTCTACGCACGAAGCGTAGAGCAGACTTCACGTCATTTACCGAAAAGCAAACAAAGATGTCGAGTGACGAGGAGGACATGATTCTTTATATTTATAATTATATTCGACGGAGAAGGAGAAGAACAAGAAAATTTTGGGTGCACCCTTACATTCGCAATAATATTAACTGCAGAATATTTGTGGCTGCAAGAGAGTTGGCAGAAGACGATGCTAAATTTCAAGCATTTTACAGAATGCGCAAGACTACATACAAGAATCTTGTACGAATAGTGGGACCAAGTATAGCAAGACAGGATACAAATATGCGAGAATGTGTAAGTCCTGAAGAAAGGATTTTGATAACGTTACGGTAGGCAAATAAAATAAAATTGTTTATAATAAATTATTAATATTATGCATATAAGTAAAAGACTGACTTTCGAATTCAGGTTCCAGAATAATTATAAATTATATACTATACTAAAATATACATATAGCAAAGACAAGGTCAAAGATATTTCGTTTTCAGATATCTGGCAACAGGTTGCACTTTTGTCTCACTGGGACTCTACTTTGCAAGAGGAGTATGTACTATTGCGAGAGTTGTAGCGGAAACTACGCAAGAAATATGGACTGCCCTAAAGGACACATACATGCCCATTCCTAGTATGGAAAAGTGGAGAGAAATTGCGCAAAAATATTCGGAATTATGGAATTTACCAAATTGTTTGGGGGCTATTGATGGAAAGCACATAAGAATTCAAAAATTTCAAAATTCGGGGTCCACAAACTTCAATTATAAAGGATATCATTCCGTGATTTTATTGGGTTGCAGTGATGCAGACGGCTGCTTTATTTCTATCGAATGTGGTTTCGCAGGGAGAAATAGCGATGGAGGTGTATTCCGCACATCGGCATTAGGTCGTTGGTTAGAAAGAGACGGCATCAATATTCCTATGTCGGCGCGATTACCACATGATGAAGGAGATAACCAATTTCCATACTACTTCGTTGCCGATAACGCTTTTCCGTTGCGAAAAAATTTAATGAGACCGTATGCCCAGAGAGGCCTCAATAATAAAAAACGGATTTTTAATTATCGATTAAGCCGAGGCCAGAAAAATGTAGAATGCACATTTGGAATGTTAACACAAAAATTTCAAGTATTTTTGAGTCCTATTCGATGCCGTAATTATGAAACAATAGTTTCTATAATAAAATGTGCTTGTGTACTACACAATTACATACGCAAAAATGATGGACTCCCATACGTAATTAATACAAATAATCCACCAGCTTCTGTTGCAACGCCTAGAAGTATTCCCAATACACGAGAAAATATTAACATTTCTGTGCGATCTACTCCGCTAAAATTACGCGATTACTTAGCGAATTATTTTTTAAAACCGCAGGTTGCATTGCCATGGCAATGGAATGTCTGTCACCTGCAACGATAATGATTCTTGTACGTAGTCTTGCGCATTCTGTAAAATGCTTGAAATTTAAAATCGTCTTCTGCCAACTCTCTTGTAGCCACAAATATTCTGCAGTTAATATTATTGCGAATGTAAGGGTACACCCAGAATTTTCTTCTTCTTCTCCGTCGAATGTAATTATAAAAATTGAAAATATATTAAATAAAAAATAAAATAAATAAAAAAGTTTTAACAAATGCCTTTTTTATTTTTGCATGTAACCTTGTAAATTATAATTTTTGGAAAATCTTTTTTGCGTATCATTTCATAAACTAATGCTTCGAATTGATTATAAAAAATCAGTTTGTTTGGTACAATTATAAAAACGTTATTCTGTTTTAATGACATTGTATATCTTT